>JAVSCE010014923.1:0-81323 GCA_032199065.1 Smutsia gigantea
AAAGAAAAAACAAGAAAAAAAAAACAAGCAAAAAAAGAAGGAAGAGAAAGAAAAGAGAGAAAGAACAAAGAAAGAAAAGAAAGAAAAAGGAAAGGGAGAAAGAAAAAAAATTTTAAAGAAAAACAAGAAAAAAAACAAGCACAAAAAAGAAGGAAGAGAAAGAAAGGAGAGAAAGAAGAAAGAAGGAAAAGAAAGGAAAAGGAAAGGGAAAAAGAAAAAGAAAAGAAAGGAGAAAAATGAAAGAAAAAGAAAAAAAAACCCACATGGAGTGGATTCTCTAAGCATCCTGTAGGTGTCGCTGTTCCTCCACTAATCCACAGCCATGGCCGCCTCACTTTTTTGTAGGTCTGGCTGGGGCAGGAATGAACGGGAGGCTATTGTTTTCTGTATAAAGTTCCAGCGTGCCTGCTCCCTTCTCTCCATCACCAGCAAAGGGGATGGAAGTTCCCCAGGACTTCCAGCCTGCAGGGCTGAGCCCGCCAGGGCGATGGAGGTCCCTTGCTGAGCCCCCCACCTCTCCGAGACCACTACAAATGGCGCGCGCTTTTCTGTTGTCCTGGGGCACTGGCTGCACGGTCCCAGCGCATTCCCGGCTCAAAACCTGCACCTTCTGCCTCTCCAATGTCCGATGCACCGCGTGATGTGTGTCAGTGCTCCCGGCACAGACCACTGAGGCTGGTTATTTCACGGACCTACTCTTCCACTCCCTCTCGGCTCCGAATCCTCTCCTCCCGCTGGCGCGCTGGGCTGGGTGAGTGCTCCGGTGCCGCCGGGTCACAGCTCTGTATCTTACCCGCCTCGCGGGGTGCTGAGTCCTCCCAGGTGTGGCTGCACGCTGTACTTTCCTGTGTGCTCCGATTTCTCTTTCAGGAATAGTTGTATTTGCTGTATTTTCATAGATTTATATAGTTTTGGGAGGAGATTTCTGCCGCCCTGCTCACACCACCATCTTCCCGGAAGTCTCTCCACATATCTTTTTAAATCAGTGATTTTGTTTTCTTTAGGTATATTGACCCCCAGCTCAGTTCTTTATGAAAATTTCTTTGGCTATTTGGGGTCTTTTGTGGCTCCATATAAAGTTTAGGATTATTTGTTCTAATTCTGTGAATAATGACATTGGTATTTTGATATGCATTGCATTGAATGTGTAGATTGCTTTGGGTATTATGGCCATTTCACAATATTAATTCTTCCTATCCATGAGCATGGAATAGCTTTCCCTGTATTGCTGTCTTCTTCAATTTCTTTCATCAATGTCTTAAAATATTCATAGTACACATCTTTTATCTGCTTGGTTAGATTTATTCCTAGGTATTTTATTATTTTTTAAGCAAATAGTTGTTTTCTTGATTTCTCTTTCTACTAGTTCACTATTAATATGTAGAAATGCAACAGATTTCTGTATATTGATTTTGTATCCTACAACTTTATTGGATTATTTATTCTAGAGTTTTTGTTGGAGTCTTTAGGGTTTTCTATATATATTATCATGACATCTGCAAATAGTAACAGTTTTACTTCCTTACCAATTTGGATGCCTTTTATTTCTTTTGTTTGCCTGATTGCTGTGGTTCACACTTCCAGGACTATGTTGAATAAAAGTGGTGAGAGTGAATGTTCTTGTCTTGTGCCTGATCTTAGAGGAAAAGCTTTTAGTTTTTTGCCATTGAGTATGCTGTTATCTGTGAGTTTGTCATATATAGCCTTTGCTATGTTGAGGTGTATCCTTTTACACCCACTTTATTAAGAGTTTTTATAATGAATTGATGTTCAATTTTGTCAAATACTTTCTCAGTATCTATTGCCGTGTCACTTGTTTTTTTTTTATAATTTATTTTGGTATCATTAATCTACAATTATATGGGCAATATTATGGTGATTAAACTACCCCCTTCATCAGGTCCCCACCACCAACCCCATTACAGTCACTGTCCATCAGCATAGTGAGATACTATAGAATCACTACTTGTCTTCTCTGAGTTGTACAGCCCTCCCTGTGCCCCCCAACATTACATCTCCTAATCATAATGCCCCTTTTTCCCCCTTGTCCCTCCCTTCCCACCCATCCTCCCCAGTCCCTTTCCCTTTGGTAACTATTAGTCCGTTCTTGGGTTATGTGAGTCTGCTGCTGTTTTGTTCCTTCAGTTTTTTTCTTTGTTCTTATACTCCACATATGAGTGAAATCATTTGATATTTGTCTTTTGACTTGGCTTATTTCACTGAGCATAATACCCTCTAGCTCCATCCATGTTGTTGCAAATGGTAGGATTTGTTTTCTTCTTATGGCTGAATAATATTCCATTGTGTATATGTATGACATCTTCTTTATCCATTCATCTACTGATGGACACTTAGGTTGCTTCCATTTCTTGGCTATTGTAAATAGTGCTGCGATAAACATAGGGGTGCATCTGTCCTTTTCAAACTGGGCTGCTGCATTCTTGTGGTAAATTCCTAGGAGTGGAATTCCTGGGTCAAATGGTATTTCTATTTTGAGTTTTTTGAGGAACCTCCATACTGCTTTTCACAATGGTTGAACTAATTTGCATTCCCACCAGCAGTCTAGGAGGGTTCCCTTTTCTCCACATCCTCGCCAACATTTGTTGTTGTTTGTGCTTTGGATGTTGGCCATCCTCTCTGGTGTGAGGTGATATCTCATTGTGGTTTTAATCTGCATTTCTCTGATGATTAGTGATGTGGAGCATCTTTTCATGTGCCTGTTGGCCATCTGAATTTCTTCTTTGGAGAAGTATCTATTCATGTCCTCTGCCCATTTCTTAATTGGATTATTTGCTTTTTGTTTGTTGAGGTGCATGAGTTCTTTATATATTTTGGATGTCAACCCCTTATTGGATACGTCATTTATGAATATATTCTCCCATACTGTAGGATGCCTTTTTGTTCTACTGATGGTGTCCTTTGCTGTACAGAAGCTTTTCAGCTTGATATAGTCCCACTTGTTCATTTTTGTTTTTGTTTCCCTTGCCCAGGGAGATATGTTCATGAAGATGTCACTCATGTTTATGTCCAAGAGATTTTTGCCTATATTTTTTTCTAAGAGTTTTATGGTTTCATGACTTACATTCAGGTCTTTGATCCACCTGGAGTTTACCTTTGTGTATGCGGTTAGACAGTAGTCCAGTTTCATTTTCTTACATGTAGCTGTCCAGTTTTTCCAACACCAGCTGCTGAAGAGGCTGTCATCTCCCATTGTATATCCAAGGCTCCTTTATCAAATATTAATTGACTGTATATGTTTTGGTTAATGTTTGGATTTTCTATTCTATTCCACTGGTCTGTGGGTCTGTTTTTGTGCCAATACCATATTGTCTTGATTACTGTGGCTTTGTAGTAGAGCTTGAAGTCAGGGAGCGTAATTCCCCCTGTTTTATTCTTCCTTCTCAGGACTGCTTTGGCTATTCGGGATCTTTTGTGGTTCCATATGAATTTTAGAATTATTTGTTCCAGTGCATTGAAGAAAGCTGTTGGTATTTTGATAGGGATTGCGTTGAATCTATAGATTGCTTTAGGTAGTATAGCCATTTTGACAATATTTATTCTACCTAGCCAAGAGCATGGGATGAATTTCCATTTGTTAGTGTCTTCTTTAATTTCTCTTAGGGGTGTCTTGTAGTTTTCAGAGTAGAGGCTTTCACTTCCTTCCTTAGGTTTATTCCTAGGTTTTTTATTTTTTTAATGCAATTGCAGTGTCACTTGTTTTTTATACTTCCTTTTGTTAATGTGATGCATCACATTGATTGATTTGCAGATAATGAAACATACTTGTATCCCTGGAATAAATCCCATTTGTTCATGGTGAATGAGGCTTTTGATATACTTTTAATTCAGTTTGCTAATATTTTGAATCTAAGTTAATCAGGGATATTGGTCTGTAATTTTCTTTTTCTGTAGTGTCTTTGGTTTTCAGATTGGGGTAAAGCTGGCCTTGTAAGATGGTTTTGGCAGTACTCATTCCTCTTCTGTATTTTGGAATACTTTAAGATGGATAGGTATTAGCTCTCCTTTAAATATCTGGTAGAATTCACCCATGAAGCAATATGGTACTGGACTTCTGTTTTTATAAATTTTTTAATTAATCCACTAGTATACTTGATTAACTTTGTCTTCACCTGTACTCCTTAGTCTCTCTTCATTTGAATTAGGAAGAATTACTGAGGCTTAACCTTTTCCAGAAATATTTATGACCATATTAGAGAAAACAAAGTAAATATGTGTCACTGAATGCAGAAGGAGGAGAAATGTCAGGTTCTAATTAAGGAAAAGTGAATATGAAGTAATGTTGTAGAGAAGCAAAAAAGAAAAATACAGAGAGACACCATGAACTATTAAGGAGACCAAAGAAAAAGAAAGTAAAGAGAAAAATACAAGTGAATATGTGGAAAGTGTTAGATAAAGGTGGCATGGGACCAGAAGTATAGAAAATAAGGTAACAGATATTGTACTGGTCACATACCCAAACAAATTCCATATGTGACAGAGCCTAGATATAAAAATCAAGGCTTAGGTAGTACAGAAGAATTTTTATCAAATTTCTGGGTTAGAAAGACATACCTCAAACTTAAAAGTACTACCATAAGCAATAGAAAAACTACACACATATAATTAAGAAACAGGCTTTAAATAATGAGCAGGAAGGAGATCAATTGGTATATAAACAGTTTCCCACATATTTAGTTTAACTTATTGTTAAATAAAACAAAAATGAAAACTCTAGTTTTTAATGCAGCATATTCCCAAAAGTATAACATATACAAGACTTAGAAGATTTAAAAAATCACAAACCAACAACAATAACAATAACTAACTTTTATTGATGGGCACTGCATACCAGGTATTGTTTAAGACCAAGTTATCTTTTGCTGATATGGTATAAAATTGTATTTGGTGCTGCTATTTTAGAAAATATTTTATTAATAAATAATAAGACAAAATTATAAGCTTCAAAACCATTAATTTCATTTCCAGGTATCTTCTCTAAAGAACATTTGCAAATAAAGAAAATACTTTATGATAACAATTGATGTAAATATGCATATCCCTTACTATGTATTTTTCTAAGGGCTTTAAGTACATTACTGATATATTATTCACTTACGTCTTGCAACAGATCTATGAAGTACATGCTCTTCTCATTATCATTTTGTTGATGGCATAACTGAGACAGAGAACTTAGTGATTTGCCCAGTCATTTAACTAGTAAGTACCATGGCTGGAATTTGAATCTAGGAAGATAAAATTTATTGCAATGTTACTTATTCAAGGAAAATTTTAAAGCAATGTAAATTTCCTCAATAAGTAATTATAGTACACATATTCAATGGATTTTAATGATAAAAAATTATCAGTACAAAGTCTATGTAACATAAAATGCTTAATATTCTTTTAAATACAAAAGGTTGCTTACAACCAAGCTCTCAATCTCAATCTCTTTCTCACTCTCTCAATCTCTTTTTCTCTCTCACACATATATGCACAGAATGTGGAAAACAAAGAAAGAATATTAAGAATGTTATTGCTTATCAAGTTGCCACTGTTTGCCAAGAATATAAGTAATTTTAAAATTTTCAGTTTCCATATTTCCATTTTTCCTTAACCAAGCCGTATTTATTTTCCATAAACAAACAATAACTAAAACAAGATCACATGACAAATTTTTACTTTATTTTTACCATGTAGAGTTCAAAAGAAAATAATGTGAACAGGGGATCAAAAAATAAGGAAAGCCTAAATTATCTTCATTTTTTTATTTTACAGATATTATCCAATAAATGGGACCACACTGATAGTCATTGGAGCTTAAAATAGCCTATCAGTAAACACATGCACAAAAATTATTCAAGGTAGGTATATTTTCATGGCTACATTTAAAGGCATCACTAATGATCAGTTAGTTCTGCTTTGGAATAGTTCAGGTTATTTATAATCCTAATGATGTGAATTCACATGCCCTATTTTTAAAAAATTAACAAAACATTTTCATATATAAAAGCTTGAGTCAAAGACATTTTTCAACATGCAAGTGAACTACAAAAGATTTGGGAGGCCATTTATGCCAATCAACATTCTGAGTAAAGTATAAAATTACTGACAATAAGAAAATCCAGGTATCACCATCACTTTAAATCAAGCTGGCTGAAATTTAGTCTTTTAATAAAGCAATAATATAAATTTAAATTCTGAACTCTTAAGCAGAAATTGTAGCCCCCTATGCCCTATTCCTTATTTCAATGATAGCAAGATTAATGCAACCTAAGAAAGAAATACGATACATTCGGAAAAAAGATCTTGGGCTTTCAAGTAGCCTCGGGTTTTGAATTTGACATGTCACTGACAGACATTGTGGCTTTCAGCAAACCACTTAATATTTCTGGATTATAGTTTACCCATATTTATACATAAACTGCATACTTCTAACAGATGCTCTCTAGAGCCATCTCCTATTGCATTCTTAGAACCTTTGAAATATCAAATTTATTAACCATGGTGCTATGCTATAGAGCTTTATGATTTATGGAAAACAGCATTTGAAGCATAAGCAAAGATACAAATAACTGGCATGCTTAGGCCATATCATTGAGGGTTACTGTTTTCTAACCTAAACTTGCCATGGACTAACTAATAAGAATCATTGCATAAATTCAGTGAATAACAAACTAGGAGAAACTATGAATACTTAACATTAAAGTAGTATTGAGTGATAATCTATATTTAATGGATTTTTTCTTTTGCTCTACCAGTATTAAATACCATTTCAATATACAGTTTAAAACAAATATACATACCCAATAGAACTAACCTAAAAATACATGGAAAGGTTTAGGAGAGCCAATGATCAAGAATTTTTTTTTAATGAAAAATATTTTTTAGTGGTTTACAATTTTTTACAGACACACTTAAATTTCAAGATGTGAATAACTCACAAGAGCAGTAATTTTACCTCAGCACTGTTGGAGAAAATAAGGAAATGTTGCAAGAACAGTTTGAGGAGGATGAAAAACAAACCACAAAGAGAAGAACTCAATAGTGCCATGTGCAGGGATATCTCTTTTTTAATACCAAAATAGCAACTCTGACTGTACCATGAGGCAGTGTACTTGATGTTGACTTAGAGTCATGCATTGTGTTCATTCCATTTATATAGCTAGTTTCATATCAGACTCTGCCATGAACAAGTTGTGTGACTTTGGACAGGGCACTTATCTGGGCTTCTGTTTTCCCTGTACCATGTTATATGTAAATTCAGGGTCATATAGGATTAGAGAATTTTTTTAGAATTAAACATGTAAACATATAAAGAACTTATAGCAGTGCATACATTAAGCATGATGTATGTGTTAGCTCTACTTGTTTTCTCTATATCATAATTTATTATATTACTATATAGTATATTTAATAGGATCGTAGGATTTTTTAGAGAGTTTTTAAGAACAATTTAAAAGTTCACAGCAAAATTAAGGGGAAGGTAGAGATTTCTCACATACTCTGCACACGCATGGCCTCCCCAACTATCAACATCCTAATCAGAGTGGTGCATTTGATATAACAGATAAACCTACATTCATTACCGTAATTGCCCAAAGTCCTAAGTTTACATTACAACTCACTCTTGCTGTTATACATTCTATGGATTAGGGAATGTATTATGACATGTATCTACTCCTATCATATGGAGTATTTTGACAGCCCTAATCATCCTCTATGCTCTGGATGCTCATCTCTCCTCTCCCATAAAACCCCAGGCAACCACTGATCTTTTTACTGAGTTCAGTTTTGCATTTTCTAGGATATCATATAGTTAGAATCATACACTATGTAGCCTTTTCAAATTGGCTTCTTCATGTAGTAATATACATTTAAGTTTCCTCCTTAGATACCTGGGATAAATTCATCTTGGTCATGGTGTATAATTCTTTGGATATATTGTTGGATTTGATTTATTAATATTTGAGATTGAAGATTTTGGCATCTAGTTTCATGAGAGATATCAGTCTGTAGTTTTCTTTTCCTGTACTTTCTCTCCTTGGTGTTGGAATTACAGTAATGCTAGCCACAGAGAATGAGTTAAGAAGTTTTCTCCTGCTTCTATCCTCTGAAAAAGATTGTAAGATTTGGTATAATTTTTTCCTTAAACATTTGGTAATATTTGCCAATGAACCCATCTGGGTCTGGTGCTTTCTGCTTGGAAAGTTTATTAATTATTGATTCAATTTCTTTAGTAGATATAGCCTTTCAGATGTTTTCTGTCTTGTGTTAGTTTTAGCAGATTGGGTCTTTCAAGAAATTGGCCCATTTCATCTAGTTTATCAAATCTGTGGGCATAGAATTGTTTATACTATTCCTTAATTATTCTTTTAATGTCCATGGAATCTGTAGTATCTCTGCATTCATTTCTGATAATAGTAGTTTGTGTCCTCCCTTTTTTTTTAGCCTTGCTGGAGGTTTATTGATTTAATTGATCTTTTAAAGCACTAGCTTTTACTTTTTTTGATTTTTCTCTATTGATTGCCTCTTTTCAATTTCATTGACTTATGCCCTCAATATTTCTTTTCTTCTGCTTACTTTTGATTTAGTATGATCTTCTTTCCTAGTTTTGTAAGGTAAAAATTTAGATTATTGATTTTAGATCTTACTTTCTAATATATGTATTAAATGCTGTAAATTTCCCTTAGAGTTTTGTTTTTGCTGTATTCACAAATTTCAGTAAGTTGTGTTTTCATTTTCACTTAGTTAGAAAAGTTCTAAATTTCTTTTGAGATTTTTTTCTTTGATCCACTTGTTATTTAAAGTTCAATCTCTATGTATTTTGGAATTTTCCAATTTTTATTCTGTTATTGACTTCTAGTTTAATTCCATTACACTCTGAGAGCAGACACTGTATAATTTCAATTTTAAATTTCTTAAGGCGGATTAAAGATGGCGGCGTGAGAGGTGACAGAGGTTTCCTCCTAAAACCACATATAATATGAAAATATAATTAATACAACTAATCCTGAAAGAACAACAGGGAAGAGGACTGTGCCAAACTGCATACACATGGAGAAAAGAATAAACCTCGCAACCAGGGTAACGTACCAAAGCTGTGGCCTGGTTAGACCCAAGCCCTTCCCCCCCTCCCCAGCTCACCAGTGGGAGGAAGAGAAACAGAGTGGGGGGCGGGGGAGTGGAGGCCTGGGACTGCTGAATACCTAACTCCGGAGATCTGATCTGGGAGCACAAACCTACATTTCATGGTGTTTTCATGGTACTCTCATGATTAGGGGTTTGGAAAGCTAAGACAGGAAGAATACCTGGAGAGACTGAGATCCAGCCACTTGAGGGAAGCAGGGATCCATATCCCACTGCTCTGGGACAAAAGAAAGATGGGCAGTCTGAGAGACTTCCTAACAGAAAGAGGGCTGCTAAAGGGGCAAGAAATGCACAGACCTTACTGCTCAGGAGAAAGGACAGGTAGACAAATTGTCTGGGTGCACTCTGCCCAGCAGGTTGGGAACTTTCACGATCTTCAGGAGGTGCAGCTCCCTGGTTGCTACAGAGCTCCAAGGACCCCCTCTGTGATACGCAGCCTAGTGAGTCTTTCTCCTGGCCAGCCCCACCTGGCTCACAAACTGGCAAACCCTACCCTGGTGTTGGGTTGGCCAGAGGGAAGCCCCATTGACAGCAACTATAAACGCAAAGCACAGAGGCTTATACCTGTGTGCTCAGCCCACTGGTTCTGGCAGTGGACACAGGCATAGCAGCCAGGAAGCAAGAAACAGCTCTTTTCTCCCCCCAGGCACTAATAACTCTCCCATGAGACCCCCAACAGTGCTTCAGGGGTTGAGCAGCTCCAGAGAGAAGAGCTTCTGGGCACTAGAGGGTGCCATATAAAAATATGAAATGCCAAATGAACCTGGACCAAAGTAAAATTATGAATACAACCCGTAAGAAAAATTCAAATGAAATCGAACTCATGAATCTGCCTGAAAGGGATTTCAAAATAAAAATCATTAACATGCTCATGGAGCTACAGAAAAATATTCAAGAACTCAGGGATGAATTCTGGTCAGAGATCCAATAATTATGGAACACAGTATCAGAAATGAAACACATAATGGAAAAATTTTAAAGCAGATTAGATATGGGAGAGGAGATGATAAATGAAACAGAAGTTATAGAAGAGGAATACAAAGAAGCTGAGGCATAGAGAGAAAAAAGGATCTCTAAGAATGAAAGAATATTGACAGAACTGTGTGACCAATATTCACATTATAGGGGTACCAGAAGAAGAAGAGAGAGAAAAAGGGAAAGTAAGTGTCTTTGAGGAGGTAATTGTTGAAAACTTCCCCAATCTGGGGAAGGAGATAGTCTCCCAGGCCATGGAGGTGCACAGATCTCCCAAGACAAGGGACCCAAGGAAGACAACACCAAGACATATAGTAATTAAAATGACAAAGATCAAGGATAGGGACAGAATATTAAAAGCAGCCAAAGAGAGAAGTAAGATCACAAACAAAGGGAAACCCATCAGGCAATCCTGAGACTTCTCAGCAGAAACCTAACAGGCAAGAAGGTAGTGGCATGATGTATTTAATGCAATGAAGCAGAAGGGCCTCGAACCAAGAATACTTTATCAGGCAAGGTTATCATTTAAATTTAAAGGAGGGGTAAAACAATTTCCAGATAAGAAAAAGCTGAGAGAATTTACCTCCCACAACAATCTCTACAGTGTATTTTGGAGGGACTGCTATAGATGGAAGTGTTCCTAAGGTTTAATAGCTGTCACCAGAGGTAATAAAACCACAGTAAAGAAGGTAGAACAGTTAATTACTAAGCAAATGCAAAATTAAATCAACTATCCCCGAAGTGAATCAAGGGTTAGACAAAGAGACCAGAATATGATACCTAATATATAAAGAATGGAGGAGGAAGAAAAGGAGGAGAAAAAAAGAACCGTTAGATTGTGTTTGTAATGGCATATTAAGTGAGTAAAGTTAGACTCTTAGATAGTAAGGAAGTTAACCTTGAACCTTTGGTAACCACCAATCTAAAGCCTGCAGTGGCAATAAGTATATACCTATCGATAATCACCCTAAATGTAAATGGCCCGAATGTACAATCAAAAGACATAGAGTCACTGCAAAAACAAGACCCATATATATGCTGCCTACAAGAGACTCACTTTAAACCCAAAGACATACACAGACTGAAAGTGAAGGGATGAAAAAAGCAGGAGTTGCAGTGCTTGTATCAGACAAAATAGACTTCAAAACAAAGAAAGTCACAAGAGATAAAGAAGGACATTACATAATGATAAAGGAGTCAATTCATCAAGAAGATATAACCATTATAAATATCTATGCACCCAACACAGGATCACCTACATATGTGAAACAAATACTGCCAGAATTAAAAGGGGAAATAGAATGCAATGCATTCGTTCTAGGAGACTTCAACACTCCACACACTCCAAAGGACAGATCAGCCAGACAGAAAATAAGTAAAGAGACAGAGCACTGAACAACACAATAGAACAGATGAATCTAACAGACATCTACAGAACGCTACACCCAAAAGCAGCAGAATACATATTCTGCTCAAGTGCACATGGAACATTTTCAAGAATAGATCATATCCTAGGCCACAAAAAGAGCCTCAGTAAATTCAAAATGATTGAAATTGTACCTACCAGTTTCTCAGACCACAAAGGTATGAAATGAGAAATAAATTATGGAAAGAAAATGAAAAATCCCACAAACATATGGAAGCTTCAGAACATGCTCCTAAATAAACAATGGATCAATGACCAAACAAAAACAGATATCAAGCCATATATGGAGACAAATGACAACAATAATTCAACACTGCAAAATCTATGGGATGCAGCAAAGGCCATGCTAAGAGGAAAGTATATTGCAATACAGGCCCATCTCAGGAAAGGAGAACAATCCCATATGAACAGTCTAAACTCACAATTAAAGAAACTAGAAAAGAAGAACAAATGAGGCCCAATGTCAGTAGAAGGAGGGACATAAAAAAGATTAGAGCAGAAATAAATAAAATTGAGAAGAATAAAACAATAGAAAGAATCAATGAAAGTAAGAGCTGGTTCTTCAAGAAAATAATTAAAATAGATAAACCCCTAGCCAGACTCATCAAGAAAAAAAGAGTCTACAAACATAAACAGAATCAGAAATGAGAATGGAAAAATCACTTTAGACACCACAGAAATACAAAGAATTATGAGAGAATGCTATGAAAAATTATATGCTAACAAACTGGATGACCTAGAAGAAATGGACAGCTTTCTAGAAAAATACAACCTTCCAAGGCTGACCCAGAGAGAAACAAAATCTGAACAGACCAACTACCAGCAATGAAATTGAATTGGTAATCAAAAAACTACCTATGAACAAAAACCCTTGAACAGATGGCTTTATCACTGAATTTTATCAAACATTTAGTGAAGACCTAATACCCATCCTCCTTAAAGTTTTCCAAAGAGTAGAAGAGGGAATACTTCCAAACTCATTCTATGAGGTCAGCATCACTCTAATACCAAAACCAGGCAAAGACCTCACCAAAAAAGAAAATTACAGACCAATATCCCTGATGAACATAGATGCAAAGATACTCAACAAAATATTAGCAAACTGAATTCAAAAATACATCAAAAAGATCATCTATTATGATCAAGTCGAATTTATTCTAGGGATGCAAGGATAGTACAACATTCGAAAATCCATCAACATCGTCCACCACATCAACAAAAAGAAGGACAAAAACCACATGATCATCTCCATAGAAGCAGAAAAATCATTTGACAAAATTCAACACCCATTCATGATAAAAACTCTCAACAAAATGGGTATAGAGGGCAAGTATCTCAACATAATAAAGGCCATATATGACAAACCCACAGCCAACATCATACTTAATAGTAAGAAGCTGAAAGGTTTTCCTTTAAGATCAGAAACAAGACAAGGATGCCCACTCACCCCACTTCTATTCAACGTAGTACTGGAGGTCCTAGCCACAGTAATCAGACAACACAAAGAGATAAAAGGCATCCAGATTGGCAAAGAAGAAGTGAAACTGCCCCTGTTTTCAGATGACATGATAGAGTACGTAAAAAACCCTAAAGAATCCACTCCAAAACTACTAGATCTAATATCAGAATTCAGCAAAGTTGCAGGATACAAAATTAATACGCAAAAATCTGTGTCATTCCTATATAATAACAATGAACTAGCAGAAAGAGAAATCAGGAAAACAGCTCCACTTACAATTGCGTCAAAAAGAATAAAATACCTAGGAATAAACCTAACCAAGGAAGTGAAAGACTTATACTCTGAAAACTACAAGACACTCATGAGAGAAATTAAAGAAGATACCAATAAATGGAAACACATCCCATGCTCATGGATAGGAAGACTTACTATTGTCAAGATGGCTATCCTGCCTAAAGCAATCCACATATTCAATACAATCCCTATCAAAATACCAACAGCATTCTTCAAGGAACTAGAGCAAATAGTTCTAAAATTCATATGGAACCACAAAGGACCCCGAATAGCCAAAGCAATCCTGAGAAGGAAGAATAAAATGGGGCAAATTATGCTCCCTGACGTCAAGTTCTACTACAAAGCCACAGTAATCAAAACAATTTGGTACTGGCACAGGAACAGACCCATAGACCAATGGAACAGACTAGGGAGCCCTGGTATAAACCCAAACATATATGGTCAATTAATATATGATAAAGGAGCCATGAATATACAATGGGGAAATGACAGCCTCTTCAACAACTGGTGTTGGCAAAACTGGACAGCTACATGCAAGAGAATAAAACTGAATTATTGTTTAACCCCATACACAAAAGTAAACTTGAAATGGATCAAAGACCTGAATATAAGTCATGAAACCATAAAACTCTTAGAAGAAAACAGGCAAAAATCTCCTGAATATAAGTATGATCAACTTCTTCCTGAATGCATATACTCAAGCAAGGGAAACAAAAGCAAAAGTGAATACATGGGACTACATCAAACTAAAAAGTTCTGTATGGCAAAGGACACCATCAACAGAACAAAAAGGCATCCTGCAGTATGGGAGAATATATTTGTAAATGATGTATCAGGCAAGGGGTTAACATCTAAAATATATAAAGAACTCACAGGACTCAACACCCAAAAAGCAAATAACCTGATTAAAAAATGAGCAGAGAATGTGAAGAGACAGTTCTCCAAAAAAGAAGTTCAGATGACCAAGAGACACATGAAAAGATGCTCCGTATCACTAATCATCAGGGAAATGCAAATTAAACCACAATCAGATATCACCTCACACCAGTTAGGGTGGCCACCATCCAAAAGACCAGAACAACAAACGCTGTCAAGGATGCAGAGAAATGGACACCCTCCTACACTGCTGGTAGGAATGTAAGCTAGTTCAACCATTGTGGAAAGCAATATGGAGGTTCCTCAAAAAACTCCAAATAGAAATACTATTTGACTTGGGAATCCCACTCCTTGGAATTTACCCAAGAATACAACTTCTCAGATTCAAAAAGACATATGCACCCCTATGTTTATTGCAGCACTTTTTACAATAGCCAAGATATGGAAGCAACCTAAGTGTTCATCAGTAGATGAATGGATAAAGAAGAGGTGGTACATATACACAATGGAATACTGTTCAGCCATAAGAAAGAAACAAATTCTACCATTTGCAACAACATGGATGGAGCTAGAGGATATTATGCTCAGTGAAATAAGCCAGGTGGAGAAAGACAAGTGCCGAATGATTTCCCTCATTTGTGGAGTATAACAATGCAGCAAAACTGAAGGAACAAAATAGCAGCAGACTCACAAACTCCAAGAAGGGACTAGTGGTTACCAAAAGAGAGGGGTGTTGGAAGGTGGGTGGGGAGGGAGGGAGAAGGGGATTGAGGGGTATTATGTTTAGTACACATCGTGTGGTGGGTCACAGGGAAAACAGTGTAGCACAGAGAAGTCAAACTGTGAATCTGTGGCATCTTACTACACTGATGGACAGTGACTGAATTGTGGTATGGGTGTGGACTTGATAATATGGGTAAAGTAGTAACCACATTGTTTTCTCATGTGAAACCTTCATAGTGTATATCAATAATACCTTAAGAAAAAAAATTTTTTTAATGAGGCCATGTGAATATCCTTAATGCAATTGCATTATACACTTAAAATTGGATTAAATTGTTTTGTGTTGTTACATATTTATCACAATAAAAAATTTTTGTTAAGGTGTGTTTTAAAGCCCTCATGTGGTCTACCTTTGTGAATATTCCTTGTCACCTTGAGACAAAATGTTTATATTGTTGTTGTTAGATGACATAGTGGTGAACTTTATCCGGTTGTTTAGTATTATTGTTGACTTCATCTATGTTCTTACTGAATTCCTGTTTGATCTGTCCATTTCTAAGAGAAAGGTGTTGCCGTGTCCAGCTATGATAGTGGATTCATCTGTTTCTCTTTGCAGTTCTAATTGCTTTTGCCTCACACCCCAGAAGCCCTCTTATGTCTCCTGGCAAAGAAGAGTAGGCCCTCCAATGACACTACTTCTTTGACTTTTATACCTTCTAATAGTTTTACTTATTTTTGAACTTTATATAAATGGAAACTGTTTTCTTTTGTGACTAGCTTCATTTGCTTTACATTTCATTTGGAAGATTTATTCATGCTGTTATATGTAGAAGTAGGTCATTCATCTTCATTGATGAATTAAGTACATAAACTGCGATTTACTATTTTTATTATCCATGTTACATTGGAAAAGACTGCTAAAATAATATTCGTTAGACATACTGACAGTGGACATGCTTCTATCATGCCACATTTTCATTCACTCACCAGTTAACAATTAAGGATGATGTTTGTTTGGGATTTCATAGATATTCTTCATCAGATTGATATTGCCTCTATTCTTACTTTCCTAAAAACTATTTTTAATGCATGAATATTGACTTATCAAATGTTTTACTGCATCTACTTTCATATAAGTAATTGATAATTTTCCTCTTTTTCTTTCAATGATAAATTTTATGAATATATAAATTTAGGACTATATAAAAATTTTATGACTCTATAAGAATTTAGGACAAAGAATGAGAAAATCATTTTCCTCTATAAGAATAACTTTTATATAAATATGTTATAGTAAAATTAAATTTTGATAATAATTTAAGAAAAATGACTATTTACATGGATGTTCAAAATAACATTCACTGGAAAATTAATACACTGATTAATAATCTCTGTTTGTACACAGAATAGTTCCCAATAAGCTTAAGTTCCCAATAACAGTTGTATGAAATTCAGTATTAATGACTTTGAAACAGTTTCAAAATCATTGCTTCCATCTATAAACAAAAAAAAAAATTGGTCTGTAAGGTACATAAAACATTAATTTTTCTTGTTCTGATCTGAGACCAAGTATACCAGAAAATGAAAGTATATGTTACCTATAAAATACCTAGTTCCAAGTCATAATTTAAAGATGGTTTTACTATGCCCACCTAAATTCAGAATTCAATATATTAAATTCTGCTTTATGAAAGCTGGAAGGAATCCTTGATTAAAAAAAAAGTGTGTGCAAACTATGGAGATTTATTTGCAGGATATGAATGATACATTTGACAGGCAGACAAAAAATTTAATAATCTCTTTTATGAAAAATTGTTTTACACTTTTTTTCTGTGGAACTATTGTTGCACCAACTCAGTAAGTTTCCTCCAACCCTCAATATCATAGTTTTTAAAGAATCAGATGATGAGTAATTTTTTTTCATTCTGTGCTTGTTACTTATTGTGTGCCAGGTGTTGTGCTAGGCATCACAGATATAGATGAGAAGATCACTTTCCTCAAGGAGCTTCCATTCTAATACTCAGAATTAGGGTTTCACTCAGGAAAATGAATTTTTAAAAGTATTGTAATGCTTTGAAATCCAGAGTCAAAATTTAGTGTGAACCCTTAAATGGTTTTTTAAGAAACTAATAATTAATTTTTTTATATACCCTTTTTTTTAAAATAGAAAGAACTGAATTCTGATGTAGTGGCCAATGGTTAAAGTAGAAGTTGTGTTACGTAGTATTTGGTAGGAATACGTCTGCTGACACCCTACCAGGCTTGTAGGCATAGGTCTTACAAAAGTAACAACCTAATGCTCTCTAACTTTGTAAGGCAATCTAAAAAATTTGTAGTGAAAGTCTAAAATCTCTATAACTGTGTGTGTGTGTGTGTATATATATATATATATATGTGTATGTATGTATGACTGACAGATATAAAAGAAAACTCTCCCAAATTTGATTCTTTTGGCTTTCTGTTTTATCTATTAATCAGCCCTATTATGCAAGACATATACTGTTGCTTTGTGATACATACTGTTCCTTCCTTGGCAAGGTAGATATATGGCCATGTCTATATTTTAATAAAGCATTTTGGAAAATAAATCCACCACTTGTTTCTCACACTGTACATTTTTCTGGTAATCTTCCATCACAATAGTAGATGTCTTACCTGCAAAATAAAAAAGAAAACAATGTCTTTAAATAGTAATAGCTTTGGTAAATTCAAGAAAAATCTGGCATTTCATTTTACAGAAGTGGTTAAATACCTGTCAATGAAAATTTATTATCAAACTTTTCTTTAACTTTATTATGTGAGTCATTTTTTTTTAGTAACTTTCATATTTCCAGCAGGAAGTCTTAGTTATGAATTCCCTAAACTTTTCCAAATTTTTTAAAAAGCTTGGCAAAGAAATATATTGTTGTGGTGTGACTTGAAGTGCCAATTTAGGACAGAGCACTCAAGTTCCTGATTTATGAAATTTATGAGATTTAGACCATAGTAAATTTTTTAATTTAGTATTTTTCTTTATAATATATCATAGAGTCAAAAATACTTGCCTAAGCTTCAGTAGAATATTGTATTAAGCTATGATTTTTCTCTAACTCAAATGTTTAGAATATTTCACTAAAAGAACCACTCAGTCTTGAGAGAAACAATGTTGAAATATAACTATTTTAATGTTTTAGTGCCGTGAATCTTATTTTGCCTAGATTTCTGTGAAGAGAGTGAGCTTCATCTATATAAGATTTCTTAGATTGCTTGAATTTATACTCTAGCACTGGGAACTCTGCCTACTTTAACAGGGCACTCAACTAGCCTTGCAGAAGTAGTGTTCAGAGATTTGTACCTTCTTTGAATATTCATTTTACATAGTTGCTGATTCTTAAGAATGTGGCATGAATAGAATTTCTTGAAAAATGCCTTCAAAAGAATCTGCTTCAAGAATGCATCATTACCATAGGAATATAAAGGCACTGTTGTCTTAAGGGAGAAAAAATAAAGCATGTAAATCAACAGTTTGCTTAGTTTCACTGTACGGTCTTATAAATTAAATTAATGAGAAACAAGAGAAGCATTATTTTCCTATCATGTGTTTATTAAAAGTTATAAAATATAATTCCTGATCTTGTTACATGAAAAAAGTCGGTAGAATATTCAAATTTTGAGACTTTGTACTGTGGAAACTTTGACATTTGCCTTCTCTGAAATAAAATTGGAGTTTTAAGGTATGTTTCTAGTTAATTTCTCCTAGGGGATCATATCTATTCAGTTTGTAAAATAAACTTGCTACTATGAAAATGATGTGATCTTTAATCAATGATATTTTTCATGTGATTATGAGATACAGAAATATAATATAAAAATGTTATCAAAGTTTCATGATGCTCCAATCCTTAAGCATTATTCATTTTATTTAATGAAATGTAGAGTTTTGAACTTATAAATGTTCATTGATTCTGAAATTTTGGGGGTCATTTAGATTTCAGTTCTCCTTTCCTTCAAAACCAAACCAAACTAGCTGTCTGATTTTTCAGAGATAAGCACTCATATAAACATCATCATGGCTTTGTGAAGAGGCATTGGAGAAAAGGTCTTAACTGCACCACTCCTTATTAAAGCTTTCTATGTAATGAAACGTATTCCATATCCTATTTCTTAGTATTCATACTTTATATTACAACAGAAAAAAGAAGAAATATCTTGCTGTTTTCTTCTCCACCTAAGACTCTGTGGCACCTACTTTCTAGTTAGCATATGAATGACTGAATAACTAAACTAATAAAATAATTTTGCTACATTATACACTTAATAATCTCTATATAGTTTCATAAACACATTTCAACATACTTATTATAGAAGGTTTTTTAAGTTAAAGAACCAAATCTACATGCTTCTTTTGAAACTATTTAACCTTCTTTGACCAGAAGAGATTTAAGTGGTTTGGGTTTTTCTGTATCCCAAGTCTTTTCACAATTACCAAAATAATTATTACATTAACTATGAAAAATAACATACTTATCAGTTTCTAACTATAATAAAATCATGAGGTTAAAATGTTTTTCTTCCCTATAGGAGATGATTTTATTATATTCTGAGACAATCAGAGTAATGAAAAATTGGAGTTTTCCAGCTATATTTCTGAAAAACTATAACATTTCTAGAACTATTAAATTTGCTATTTAAATAGGAAATGCTATTTAAAGAGCTTCTTGACATCTAGGAACAACTACTTAGTTTCCTTATTGTCTTAATTTGGTGTTCCCCCAAAACAGACATGAGATTAAAACTTGGATGCAGGTACTGTATTTAGTAGATGATTTAAAAAATTTACAGTGAGGAAATAGGGAAAATAATACTAAAAGAAAGAAAAAGCCAATAGAGGGTGTGTTTATGCATGGGTTATTGGGGCTCAAGTCTGCTGAGGACCCCTTGAGGGACTTCGTTGAATGTGCTTCGAGTTTGTCTCACTGAGAAATAAGGGAAGCACAGTATTTGTTTACCATGGTTTCAGATGAATTCAGAGGCTCACCAAGGGAATATGGATTGTCTTATTAAATAGAATCCACTAACATCTACCTGTTACATTACTCAGATATGCTTCTGTACAGAACTGATCCACTCTGTTTTTGGCATTTCAAAATAGTGATTCTCCTCAATGTCTAAAATACAAGCATGAATTAAGAGGGCTAGTGAAATCTATCTGCCACTACAAATGGAGGTCGTACCTGATACTCAACACCTTTCTCTACCTCCCATTTTGAAGACACATCATCTTAATGAGCATTTCTACACTTTTAGTGCCACTGCCTTGTAGGGTGACACAGATCTTCATTCCTGAGATTTCTAAGCCATCAGTTACATTGTCATTATCTGTCCATGACTGCTGCAAAGGTTCATTTGTTCTCATAAGTATAGAAGCACTAAGAGGCATCCCAGCGAATTGCTCACATTCTAGATAAATTCTTCTATGCTCTCATTTTGTAGCAGCAACTCTAGCACCTCATTATACCAGTTATGAGAATATGCCTCTCAGATCCGTGACTGCAAGGACATTAATTGTCTGAGCTCTGAAAGTAAGCCATGCTTCCCTCGGACTATCCCCAGCCAGTGTTTGAGCATATAAGGGATACTAGGGCAGACCCATTCCTGAGAAGTGCAGGACCCCTCTGAGAAGCAACTTTGGCTCACGGACTCCTTGGCTACCTTGCCAAATTCTATTAGCATTGTGCTGTGTCTGAGATGCTTCCACCCAATATTCTTCCTTCTTTCTCTTTCTCCTTCACCTGGGATTAAATATTCATCATAGCTCTTCCTGCTTTCTCTTCACTAATTTTCCATTTTTCCTCACACGTATTGCCATATTAAATCTCTTGCATGACTTGTATGTTTCTTGGAGGACCTCCTATTGCGCAAGTGATGCCAGAGCAATAAACATTGTAGATGATTTCATAACAGAGACAAAGAATGATTGTTTATGGAAGTCTTGCTTTAATAATGAACATCTCCAAATGGCCATCTCTGCCTCAGAATTCCTTCTGCCCCAGTTGCTTGAGGTCTTTCTGCAACCTAATCATCACAATTCAACTTCTTCCTATTTCCAGTCATGCTTAGTCACTGCCTTTCTGGTGTAGTTCCTGATAGTACTCTCCAGTAACTCCTTACGTGGAAATCTTCATTTTGGAGAGCCCAGCCTATGACTGTGTAATGCAAACATCCTCCTGTATCTCTACCATGGGGACTTTTATAAAGTTTACATTGTTCACTAGTGCTTTTGTTTAAGACAATTTTTTTGTAGGACTTCAAGAAGAGTTAAGCTCCAGATTTGGGGTTATTCAACACAGAGGTGCTCTAAAGATTAAGAGATCTTTGGAGAATGAGTCCATGAATTTGCACAAAAGTTGATGAAGGGTTTCCCCAGGGATGGGCTTGCAGAGAAGTTGAGGGAAAAATATCAATCTCAAGAAGCCTCCAGCAACTTCAGATTACTAATTTTATAATAATAAAACTATGATATTAAATTATTAGGGGATCTCTGCAAAGAGTGTGATGTATTTGGAACTAGGCACTAGTGAGAAATTAAGGCTGAAGATTAGATTTGAATGTCTTCTACTTGAAGATAAGAGTTGATGCCTTAAGAAAGAAATATGTTTTGAAAGAAAGTATTTAGTTCAAAATTGTTGACAGCCCTCTCTAAGTTTGGAACCCTAACCTCACTTTGACACTCCCTATTTTTTTATGTCTTTTCTATTCTTCTTAGCTCTTTCTTACATTTAATCTACTGTATATTTTAGTTATTAACCTTGTTTACTGTTTGCTTACTTCACCTATAATGTATTTCGATGAGGGCAGGTTTGTCTATTCTTACCACTGCAGAATCCCCACAACATAGAAAAATGTCTGGCTGATAATAGGTTCTTAATAATTACTTGAGAATAAATGAATATGAATGCATAGATCAATGAATGAACTTTAAAAGAGCTTGGATAAGGAAATTTTAGGACAGGAGCCAGTTTCTTCACTGAAATGGAAGGCAATTTATTTGCCCACAAAATTAATAATGTGCTAGATCTGGAATTTCAGCAAGAAAGATGTTTCATTCTAGTTTACATGTAAAATGCACTGATAGTACTTTTCAGACTTAACTTACAAATCACCTGATGATATTATTGAAATATGACTTCTGTTTCATTTGTCCTAGTGTGAGACCTGAGAATCAGCATTTCAAAAAAATGACCAGATGATGAGGATGCAAGTGCCCAAGGCCACACTTCAAGTGGAAGGTTCTAAAAAATCAACAGGTAGTGTATGTAAGTAGATGGTGTGGTTTGAATCGAAAGATTGGGTTTGTGATTTAATCATGACACTAACTAGCTTAGTATTTTGTGGGTTATTGTTCATGAAATTGTATTCATTTAATTATCACACTTAACAATTTAAATTATAGGTTTCAATTTTTCTGGGCAAATATGTTGAGCAATATAGTCAATATTATGCCACAGCCTGAGGTACAAATGAAAACAATGTCCTCAGATTCTAGACTGGCATACCAAGTTAAAAAAGAAGTCAAAACGATATAGTGTCTGTCAAAAGCTTTATATAGCTAGAAACTGATTTTAGGTTGCTTTTTGATTGGACAACAAGTTAAAATTTTTAACAGAGTTGGATGCCAGGTGAGGTGAGGCACAGTAAAGGAATTAGAAGGGGACAGTTACAGAAATCAAGATGGAATAGAAGGGCAGTAAACAGAGAATACTTTGAAAGAGGGGGCACTTAATTTTAATTCACTGCTGCAAAGTATAAGTCAAGAACTTTTTGCTGATATGAGACAGATTAGATTATTCTGTGAAGAAAGAAAGTATAACAAACAAAAGTCCTTGACACTGATGAGATTAATAACCTTGGAATTTGGTTTCAGTAGGACCAGTTAAATAAGAGAAAAATTAGGTAAGACACAGATATAAACTGAATACAAAAATAAAATTAGAAAGATCTCTCTCTCTCTCTGAATGTAAAATCATTCTAATTTCAAACACGTAATATGGCCATAATTGACTTAAGACCAGAAGCATAATTTTTTTTTCTGATTCCATTACCAGAGCATTCCCTCTGGTATATCCAAAGGTTAGGTAAAAGTTTATTCAGGAAACAGGGTAAAAAATAAATTATTTGTATTACACATATTTTACTGCAAATGAAAATCACTTATGTTTCAAGATATTCTTTATGGTTCCTTCTTAACACTTGTTAGTACTTATCAAAACATGTGTTCCAGTTTTACTTTCTAAGATGTTGGAATTTTAAATTGTTTAAATGATTTTATACACATGATTTAAGGCAAAATAATTAATTTAATAAATGTACTAATGACAGTGATATTTTATTTACAAATTATTTCTTACTACTTTTCTTTAACTTTTTAGTTATACTAATTGGTGAAGGAGCAAAATAGATACACTTTCAGTGTAACTATGCAAGTACTTTATTGCTTTCGCTTTATGGCTATGAATTTTGAGATCTCATCAGATTTTGAACTTATTCTTCAAATTTCATAATCCAGACTAGAACAAAGAATAAATATTCCAAGATGATTTTGTATTATTTTTATTTCTTATTTGAACTAATTGTATGTAAGAGAAGGATGACAAATAAGAATTGAACCTTGAAAATCCTATGGCAAACATAAAAATAACATGATTATGGGATTTTCTTTTGTAGGTTAAGTTTCAGAATGTCCACTCTCTCTTTTAATATTACAACATAATTTTCTTTCATACACTATGAAATATTAAGTATGAAAGATGCATATTCTGGTTATTAAAGATCATATAGTTTTTCATAGACAATTTTGACACCTCTGGAAAAAAAATTGTTTCAAAGCTTTGATTGTCTATAATGGGAAGTAGAAAACTAAGCACGTTTAAAAAAAGTATTTTCCAATTCATTTTCTCATGTGCTTGAAATTAAAAGCACAGATAAGTAAAAGTAAAGACAAGTTATTTTTGCATTAGTAGAGGCTCAGAAGAGGTAAATTATTTCTTTAGTGCACTGAACTGTATCAGGAGAAAAACTTTATGTGAGAAATTTTACAGAACTATGCAATGAAATAATCATATCTTATTTGAAAATATCCTTAAAATCCAGAAAAGTCCCATGACACTGAAGAACTGGCAAATAGTTTAGTTTTCCTTCTTTGGCAACTTTATTTTTTTCTACCTCTAACTTCTGCCTCAAGAGCTAATTTACAATTAAAATATGGTTATTTATTTTCTTTCTTAGTTTTCTGAATTAAAAAAATTCCAAGGTATTATTGGAACCCCTTGACATTAACTACAATCTAAATGGGATTCAACCCCTTCACAGAAGCATTATAAATAATTTTTGTATGCCTCGGCACAGTAACAACTTCTTGACTGAATTAAGTAGCTTCAGGGATCATAACTCAATGACTATCTACCTCAATACTTATCTAAGTTTAGTGATTTCAGAAGATTTAAGACATGTGGCAAAGATGAAAGTCATTATGAGTGATTTTCTTTATTTTGCCCTCCAATGTCAAAACATAATTGTCAAAGATTTTAAACATGACTCATGCAAATTTAGAATGATCACATTTCAAAGATTTTATTCCACACATAAATGAGGGAACCAGAAAGATGAAAAAGCTGTCCAGATTAGAATTAGAAGACTGAAGATTATATAGAACAGAACTGAAGTAAGTTTTATGACATAGTTAACATCCTTCAGGGCAATAAAACCATAACCTTTCAGGTGGCATTTACCGGGGAAAAAAATCTCTACCAGACAAGTCAACAAGTAAGCATGTAATGTCAAAGAATCAGAGGTCTCAATTTCATAATGAATTGCAAGGTCAAACAAAAGTACAGTCCCCTGGAAATAAACTATTCTTTGTGTGATCTTGTTAAACAGTGTACTTTATGATATTAAAATGATATTCTGAGATCTCTTATGCCAATTTCCTAGTTTTAGATAATTTTGCTTAACACTAACTCCCAAACCAAAGTTTAAAATGTGATTAAAAATAAATTCTGATTATATGTGTATGTTTGTATATGTGTATTTAAGTGAGTAGGAAAAAAAGAGAAATACTGATTTCTCAATATCTTAATTTGAGAGAAACAGTCATTGCAAGAAAATTCATTCATAGGAAATGAAAGACTTGCTTAAGAAAATTACAAAATCCTTTTAAAGTGCTGGTGCATTTGGCTTACTTGTATTTTATGGAGGATTTTTGCCTCTCTTCAAAGATATTGAACTGCAGTTTTCTTTTCTTGTGATGTCTTTGTCTTTCTTCTGTACTGGGGTGATGCTGGCTGCATAATGTGGATTTGGAAGTGTTTGTCTTTCTTCTAATTTCTGGAAGAGTTCAGGAAAGACTGATATTAATTCTTCGAAGGTTTTGGTAGAATTCACCAGTAAAGCCATCTGGTTCTGGTATTTTCCTTATTGGGAAGCTTTTGATTACTGATTCAATCTCAATATTTGTTATTGGTTTCTTCATGGTTTCTATGTCTTCTTTATTCAGTTATGGTAGGTTTTATGTTTCTAGGAGCTGATCCATATCTTCTAGGCTTTATAATTTGTTGGTATATAAATGTTCATAATAGTGCCTTATTAGCTCTTTTATCTGAGGTGTTCATTCGAATGTCTCCTCTTTCATTTCTGATTTATTTGAGTCCTCTCCCTTTTTTTCTTAGTCTAGTTATGTATTTTTCACTTTTGTTTATATTTTCAAAAAATGAACTCTTAGTTTTGTTAATTTTTTTTAATTCTCTATTTACTTCTACTCTGATTGTTGCTATCTCCTTCTTTCTGCTAACTTTGGGCTTAGTTTGTTCTTCTTTTCCTGGTACCATGTAAGGTTAGACTATTTGAGATCTTTTTTAATGCAGGTATTTATTACTATAAATGTCTCCTATAGAACTGCTTTTATTTTGACCCATAAGTTTTGTATGTTGTGTTTTCATTTTCATTTGTCTTTAAAAATCCCTTCCGATTTCCTCTCTGGGACTGCACACCATGATCAAATGGGTTTAACCCTGAGTTGCAAGGATGGTTTGATATATGCAAATAAATCAAAGTGATACCCCCTCATTAATTGACTGAAAAATTAAAAACCACATGATCATTTCAAAAGATGCAGAAAAAGCATCTGACAAAACAATACCTATTAATGATAAAAACTCTCAACAAAATAGGTTTAGAAGAACCTTACCTTAAAATAATAAACACCAAATATGAAAAACCCCAAGTTAACATCATAATGAATGAAGAAAACCTGAAAACTTTGCCTCTCATATCTGGTACAAGGCAAGGATTTCCAGTCTCACCATTTCTCTGCAACACAGTACTGCAAGTCCTAACCATAACAATTAGGCAAAGAAGAAAAAAGGCATCTAAACAGGAAAAGAAGAAGTAAAATTATCTCTGTTTGCAGATTACATGATCATATACATAAAAAACCTGAAGACTCAACAATAATCTGTTTTAACTAATAAACAAGTTCAGGAAAGCTTCAAGATACAAAATCGACATTCAATGATCAGTGGCAACTGTGTAAACAAACAATGAACTATCTGAAAATGGATAAATTAAAAACCAATCCCATTTACAATAACAACAAAAATAACGTATACATTGGAACAAGCTTAAGCAAACAGGAGATACTTGTACATGGAAAATTATCAAGCACTGATGAAAGAAATTTAGACACAGATAAATGGAAAGCCACCTCATGTTCATGGATTGGAATAATTAATATTATTAAAGTGTCCATACTGCCCAAAATGGTCCACAATATCTATCAAAAGCCCAATGTCATTCTTTACAGAAATAAAGAAAACAATCCTGAAATTTAAATGGAGCCACAAAAGATACTAAATAGCCAAAATAATTTTGAGCAAGAAGAACAAAGCTGGAGGCATGAAGCTTTCTGATTTCAAAATATGTTACAAATCTGCAGTCATCAAAAGAGTATTCATTGGCATAAAAACAGACATATAGTGAAATGGAACAGAATTGAGAGCCCAGAAATGAACTGACACTTTATTTTCAGTCAACTAATCTTCCACAAGGATTCCAAGAACTACAATAGGGAAGGGATAATCTCTTCAATAATGGGTTGAGAAAACTGGATATCTATAAGCAGAAGAATGAAACTCAACCCATATCTCATAAAATATGTAAAAACCAGCACAAATGTATTAAAAACTTAAAACTAAGACTTGAAACTAAAACTACCAGAGGAAAACATAGGGCAAATAATTCTTGACATTGGTTTAAAGAGATTACCTTTTGGATATAACTCCAAAAACACAGGCAACAAAAGCAAAAATAGACAAGTGGAATTGTGTCAAACAAAAATCTTCTGTACAATCCAGGAAACTATCAACAGAATGAAAAAGCAATCTATGGAATGGAAGAAAATATTTGCAAACTGTATATCTGATTAGGGTTACAATCCAAAATACATTAAGGAACTCCTATAACTCAAAGGCAAAAAAACAAATAACTTAAAAAAATAGACAAAGGACCTGAATAAATATTTCTCAAAAAAGAAGATAGGCAAATGGCCAAAAAGTATATGAAAATGTGCTCAATTATCAGGGAAATACAAATCAAAACTACAATGAGATATCACCTCACACTTGTTAGAATTACTATTATTGAAAACAAAAGAGAAGTGTTAGCAAGGATCTGGAGAAAAGGATATCCTTGTACACTGTTGGGAATTTAAATGGTGAAGCCACTATTGTAGACTATTCCTCAAATAATTAAAAACAAAAATGCCACGTGATCCAACAATTCCACCTCTGGATATATATCTAAAGGAGATGAAATCAGCATGTTCACACCCATATTCATTGCAGTATTATTAATAGCCAAAATATGGAAACAACCTATGTGTCCACTGATGGATCAATGGATAAAGAAATATACTATATACATATTCAATGGAACATTATTCTGCCTTTAAAAGAAGGAAATCTTGTCATTTGTGACAACTTATATGAATCTGGAGGCCATTACTTTAAGTGAAATAAGCCAGACAGAAAGACTGCATGACTCATTTATTGCCCATCTGTTCTTGTATACTGTCTACTTTCTCCATTAGAGCCTTCAGTATATTTATCAGTTTTAAATTCCCTGTCTGTTCATTCCAACATCCCTGGCATATCTGGTTCTGATGTTTGTTCTGTCTTTTCAAATTGTGTTTTCTGCTGTTATTATGCCCTGTATTTTTATTTTTGATAGCTGGACATGTTGTATTGCATGAAAGGAACTGCTATAAACAGGCCTTAGTAATACGGTGGTGAGGTGTGTGGGAACAAAATAAGCATTCTAGAGTCCTATGATTAGGTCTCAGTCTTTTAGTGAGCCTATGCCTCTGGACCATGAACCTGATACAATTTTCTCAAATTTTTCCCCCATTAGGTGGTATAGGATGTTTAGGGTGGACCAGATTTGCATATTTCTATTCTCCCTTATCATTTAGGGTTTGATAATACCACAGTAGGTTCAGCTTTGGATAACTAGTTTTCCCTAAAGCCAAGTCTTGTTGAGAACAAAGTATTCTATTATATTTCAAAATGGTTTCTTTTCCTATCCCCATTTTTCTGGAAGCCAAAGAAGAATTTTTTATGATACTGACTGTGGGAACCTGGTCAGGTTCTTGGAGGTAAGCTCACAATTTTGTGAGGGTTCCCAATAACTGGGTTCCCTGGCATTTCTAACTCTCACAGTGGTCCACACTGAGACTCCAGCCAATCTTTAATTAATCTTCAGGTTTTCCTATCCATGATTCCTGAGTCATTTTCCTCTTCTCAGTCTCTGCTCCAGTAGACCAAGGCTTCCAATATTCACCTGTCTCTCCAATGTTGGGGAAATGGTTTACACTGTGTCCTCCCCTCTCTTCTAGATCATTAAGAGTTTTTTATTTTTGGTTTGTTCAGATTTTTACTTGTTATTTGGATGGAGTTTCAACTTCCAAGCTCCTTACATGAAGATCAGGAAACTGAAGTTCTCCCCATATCTTTTTGTTAATGATTGCTTTATGGATAGTCAGATGTAGGATGGGAGTTGTTTGAAAGGTTCTCCCCCAGTCAAAAGAAATTCTAGAGGAAAATGCTGTTTTTGTCTTTTGACATGATATTGTATACTCTCACGCCTTGAATAGAAGATCTTTGGCCATGGGCAGAATAACCTCAGGATAAAAGCTTAGGATGGCATGTTAGAAAGCTGAATATGTAAGGATCTGAGTTTTGCTGAAATCATTGTTCTTACCTACTGACTTTGTAGCATAAAAATAAAATCTCTTGATTAGGTCAAATTAGTGTCTGTCACTTGCAAATACAAATTCTTAAAATGATTCCATGAATTAAAGAAAAATAAATATAACAAAGTATGTTTATAGATAAAAATATGACTTATTTAATAAAATGTTTTATTTTATTAAAGTTTATTTTTATTTAATATTTAAAATATTTTATTAAATAACAATAAACTTAGCAAAAGTAAATGTAGCATAAAGATTTTGACTCCTGTTGATTTTTTTTTTCTAGAAGAAAGACAGTTATTTGGCAGGTGTACTGAATAAAAGAAATGCAAATAGAAGAGTCACTATTTGGAGTTAACATCAATTAATCCGGATAAACCATGTCAACAAATCTCATTTACTATTTAATTAAATGTTGGCAGATTGTTTCTCTTGCATGAACCAGATAATTGTTCAATGTTTTACTTACTATTGTTGCACTTTCCCCTCTAAACAGTTGGGAAACTTCAGACATTGGCCCATGTTCCAGTTCTTTATTTCTCTTTGTTAAGTGGAGACTTGACCTTAACCTCTGTTTCTAAATACAGCATTGTTTTTTCTTTCCATGGCTACTGACCATGATTTTACTTACTGGCAGAAAATAGAACCCTAGAAAGAGAGGGACAAAAATGAGATTGAGTAAGCTCTAGAGCATTGAATCGAAGTACTGTGGATGATTTGTACTAAGTATGGTTGTTGTGGTTTCTGAATACTTATTCAGTGTTCTCTTATCAAATTTACAATCCCCTCATGCTTAACTTCTGAAATGTGAGAGGGTTACAGCAATTTTGTTCGAGAGCAAGGGATATCTTTCTCCTCTCTACACAGAATGGGTTATCATCATCATCATTATCCTGCTCCTCCTCAAATAAACTATTCAAATATGTCCAACTTCAGTGAAATTTGTACCAACTGATAATCTGCAATCTTCTTTAATATCTATTCTATTATTTTGATTACCAAATCAGTTTCTTCTGAACTTTTAATTACATTTTCCTCTGCAAAGAGGCTGTTTAGTTTTTTCCATTATGTATATTCCAATTTATATTTAGTAGAAGGTAGCTGCAGAAACATTATTTTTATGTATTTTATAAAATAAAATTTTAATATGACTGGCAATTTAGGTTTCATTGGGGAGAGACTGGGCCATTAGTTGTTTTAGAGATGTTTAATTTCTAATAAAGGAAAAGAGTTTAAGAGAGGCAAGGCTGTAATACATTTATCTGCATGGATCTTCTTGTTAGCTCTGATGAAATATTAGAACAACAGGGCCAGTGTAATTATTTAAATGTGTGATCATAAATCATTCAGAATAGAGTAGAGTTGTATCCAGCAAGCTAAGCATCAAGTGAGAAATTACTCTTATTTAGGAATGATTCATTTTAACAAGAAGGTAAATTAGAATCTACTTCAGGGAACAGTAGGGTCAGCTGTTCAGCTATGGAGGATCGAGTATTCTCTCAGGAGGAAGCCTGCAGACATACAGCTCTAATATGAGAATTTCATAAGACCACTATAGACATATTTCATGGCTCCAGATTTCTCTTGCTAGTTTGACATTTAATAATTAAATCATTTTAGTCCCTTTTAGATATCTCCTCTAAAAAGTTATGCCAGAGTTATTCTTAATTAATAATGTTAATTGTCTTAATAAGATAAAATTTGCATGAATGCCTAAATCCAAGACAAATCACATTTTAGTTAATAAATTATATGTAACCCTTCATTCAGTAAGTCTCTAAGCAGAAATGCTCATGCACACAAAAATTGTAGTGTTGGACTGCATTTTTAAAATGTTGTGGTAGAAAATTTAGTAAACGTGTCCAAAAGAAGACAGCAAGGTCAATGAATGAGTAGAGGAAAATTTCCTAAATAGAGATTTGCAGTAATATTTATACTTATTTATACCTATGAAATAGCTAAAGAATAATCAATGTTTTAGGACACATCTGTTTTAGGTGGAGTTGAACCATCAAATCTGAAATTTTTATTTCCATAAATGTTTACAACATAGTTCCACATGGAAGTGTCCGGTCATAGAAAGAAAGCTTCTTCCTTAAACATTAATGAATTTTCCATTGCTCTTGTACTATTATTGCTGAAATTCTAGGTCAAACAAAAATTATTTGGTTAAGTGTGATTTATGTTTGGAAAATACAACAACTTGAATCTTTCAACATTGATTATAGTATAAGATACTTACCTATGCCAAAGATAACAATGTATATAATAGTATTTATGTTATTGTTCAACTTGATAGGTTCCAGAAACATCTATAAAATTATCACCAAATTCAAAATGTAACTAAAAAAGAGCACTAAGGCTTTACTTTCTCATGGTAGCACAATATTTTTTTCTTTAATTCTTGTATAATATCTTTTCTTTAATCTTTGTATGTATTGTTTCTTAATATGAGATTCCTATTTTATTTCTTCTTTCAGAGTGGGATTTAATTGTGTCTGCTCTGAAGCAATAGTACAGTTAATGACTGGAGAACAGCCACAGAACAATTCATGGGAATCCACTTACTACACCAGAGACACACTTGGTGGGGGTGGCAGGATTGAGGACAATGAGCAGTCACTCACTGGAGGTTAAGAAACTGCTCTATCAATTTGTCTGCAGACACCTCCTACTGTGTGCATGTGCGGGTATATGTATGTGCAGCTGTGTGTGGTTAAGACAATGGTGAACTTAAGAGATTCATACTTTAGGACTGGGCACAGGTGACAATAGACAGACAAAGGTGATTAAAGTGTACTTTAGCGATATTTTCCTGTAGCTTACATTACTTTAGCAATGATATTGGGATAGTAAGAACAAATTTACCTAATTTTGATCTGACTTTTTTTTTACTTATCAGCTCTGTGAACTGCTGACAATCTCTCTTTATAACTCACTTATAATTAATTAATGGGAATTAAATAAATAATATGGAAATAAAGTGACCTTCCATAAAGTGCTCTTGATAGAGTTTAGATATAAATAATTCCTTGTAGTGTTAGGACTTGTTCTGCAATTAGATTGATATGTCATGTTTGACAAACAGAGGAGGATATTTGGGATGGAAAATTATTAATACAAAAGCATACAGAGAGAAAATACAAGTTTGATTGAAATACTGAACTTATAAAAGGAACATAAGTATAAAAATGAGCTTTGGGGCATATTTTGGAGTGCTTCATAGAGATTAGGCTCACAGGAGTCTGCTTGCTAGACTTGTTGAGGCATGGGAGTGACTGATTTCACTGGAAGCAATATGCCTGGTAGAAAGGAGGAGAATATTTAAAGGAAGTGTGAGTCCAGTTGCAAGGCTGTTGCTGTGGTACATATAATAGTGGATTGCATGTTTTAGCTTTTTTGTCGTTTGAACAGGGAGTAGTATCTTAAGACCTCAGTTTCTTTATCTATAAAACAAGGCATTCGGTTTAGATGAATCATAATTCTCTATGAGTTCTAAAATACTTCTTTAAGATAGGGAATTGAATTTGAGTAGTGGCTAACAAAAGACAATGGAATATAAAATTACAAAACCAAACAAAAGCAAGCTAGCTAGCAAACTATAGCAAAAAACACAATAAAAGATACAGAACTGGGTTTCTTACTGAGTATATGTTTTTGGCATTTCACAAGATATTTCATAGAAAGGAATTAGCTATTAATTTATTGTAATTACTAAATATATATCTGATATATTCACCTTTTCTATCTTTTCTTCCTTTTTTAATATCACATTTCTTCTCTAACATTTATTCTGAACTAAAAATCAATTCTGGAAAAATCTAAGTTTGCCTTTGGGCTGCAGCTAGTAATACAGAAGAACTTTTCAGAAGTTTATGAGAGAGTAAAAAAGACTGAAAAAACAAAACAAAACTTAGATCCTTACTTAGTACTCCTGGGGATTTCAAACAATATAAAATGATACTATAATGGGAAAAGCACAAGAAGTATTTATAAAAGTTATAAAATATTATCTTCGAGGTAGGATCATTCATAATCTTATTACAGTTCCTTTTTTCAAAAGAATTTTTTCTTATTCTGAATTTGCATATCCTAAAGATGATTGTATGCTTCTGTATAACAGCCTTAAGTGTAAACTCAGTCAAGGAAAATACACTCTCCTTTGTGTATGTAAGTGTAGCATTTCGTATACTTAGAATATTTTCTGTGAAGGACTGTCAGATCATCAGTAAACAGAATTTCCTTTTCTAGACAAAAGAATACAGAGACTGAAGAAAGTATGGTATGCATGAATAAATAAAGGATTAAGACCAGTTTTTAAAAACATAGAGCACGTATGTCTTCTTCCTTGCTCAGGGAGGAAAATATAAAAGGATGTACCTGAGTGAAAAAATGTTAGCTTCTCCTGCCATTTCCAGCACTTGTGACAAGTCGTGGTTTATGGAATTGCTCTTTTAAGATTCTACCTTAAAACAAATAGTTTCTTTAATATGCAGTGTTTACCCATTTCTCCATTTCTAACTCGAAACAGACTAGAACATAAAAAGATGAGTGGCTGATTAAATCTCTCCTCTGATGCAAAGTTCTGTATCTCTTTTGTCTAATTTTGAGAAAGTATTTGTCTTTTACATTTTTTTCTCCTCTTTCTCTTTTGTTAGTTCATTCTGATAATATCAACCTTAGGTATGTCTTTTTGTCTTACCAATGGGTATTTTATAAATTTGTGGCCTTCAGTGTTATTCCATTTTTTGCATTAATAGATATATACTAACTTCCTGGTATGTACCAAGCACTGTCTACATGTCAGAAATTCAGAAGGAAAAAAAAGAAGGGGTCTTTTTTTGTGAACAGGGCTAACACTCCAAAGGGTGACATAGAGGAAGAATATTTTTGATTAAAGTACAAACTTGGATATTAAATAGAATCAAACATAGCTGGTAAAGTGTTATTATTTTTAAAATAATTTAAAGCAAAAGAAATGTACTTCACACCAAAGGGTCTCTGTTACAAATTCCTTCGTCTTCATCTTGCCCTTTGCTTGTTAACCTCCCTTCCTGCTTTTTACTTTTACTACCCTGCCCTTCTTTCCTTCCTCCTTTATTTTTAACTACTTACTTCATTTCAAAAAAGTATTCAAGATGATCCTACAAGCGTATAGGTTTCTATAGAGTTATATTCAGTTCATTAATATATTTAATTCTTTTTATATTTTAATCATTAATATATTAGTCATTCTTAAATTCAGTTGTGCAGCCATGTGCAATCTTATCTTCTAGTGAGAAACAAACAGTTGTTATTAGCTAATTAATATCCTATCCTTACAGGATCCTTCTAAGAAATATAACATCATTTTTCATATGGTTGAATCTTATATCACCCCTCAGTTTAGACCAATGGTAATTTTCCAAAACATCTTCCTCTTAGCTCCCACCTACATTTAAATTTGAACATTTAAAATGAATGGAATCATGGGCCTCTTGCTAAGAATGAGGATAAAAGAAGGACGAAATATTTTTCAAAAATTATTTAAATACCTTAAAGGTATAAGGTGATTCCTTCATTTTACTGATTTCATTTCTTTGGTTACGTTCCCAGATTGGAATTGCTGCGTCATATGGCACTTCTATTTTTAATTTTTTGAGGAATAGCCATGCTCTCTTCTATAATGGCTGTATCAATTTACAGTCCTACCAATAATGTATAGGGTTCCCTTTTCTCTACACCCTTGTCAATATTTGTTATCTGTTGTCTTTTTGATAATGACCATTTTAACAGGTGTGAAGTAATATCTCACTGTGGTTTTGATTTACATTTCTCTGATGACTAGTGATGTTGAACACATTTTCATATACCTAATGGCTATCTGAATGTCTTCTTTGAAAAAAATATCTATTCATGTACTTCATACAGTTTAAATTGGATTATTTGAATTTTTTGCTGTTGAGTTGTATGAATTCTTTATATATTTTAATTTCAAGCTATAATGATCAAGTCAGTATGATAGGGGCATAAAATCAGGCACATAGACCAGAGGATCAAAAAAAGGGAGCCCAGACATAAACTCATGCATGTACAATCAATTTTTGACAGGGTTACCAAAACGTACAATGAGGAAAGTCTAGTTTCCTGATTAATTGTTCTGGGAAAACTGGATATCCACAAGCAAAAGGGTAATCCTGGATCTTACACTCTTAACAAAAATTAACTTGAATGAATCAGACTTAAATGTAAGATCTGACACTGTAAAACTCCTGGGAGAAAACATAGGGGAAAAGATCCTTGATACTGGTCTGGGCAATTATTTTCTGAATAAGATACCAAAACCACAGGCAAAAAAATCTAACATAAACAAGTGGGACTACATCAAACTAAAGAACTTCTGCATATAAAATAAAGGATTAACAAATTGAAAAGGCAATATACAGAATGGGAGAAAATATTTGCAAAATATATTTGATATGGAGTTACTATCCAAGGGCAATTTTCAATTCAAAAGTGACATGTGTAGAGAGGTAAGAACCCAAGGAAAGTGTAGCTATTAAGCAGAGAAGCTGAAGAATGTATAGCAGACTCACTGGACTAGGGAGACAAAGATTGGAAAATTCACATTAATAAATTCAAGCATTTAGGACTAATATTCTAAAGAGTAGCACAAAGTAAGGCCAGCAAGTCTAGCAAATAAAATTTATTGTTTCCCTTTAAGGCACTTGCCCTCTTATGGGCAGAATTGGCTAGGAGATGGAGAAGGCAAACAGAAAGCTGTTAATAAAATTCTGAATAAGTAAGCAGAGTTATCAGTGGTCTCCTGGTACTGGCGAGAGAAAAATGGGCGTCAAGGGGCCTGGTAGTAGATGTTTTAAATAACTAGCCTATGAATTTATTCAGGACACTGAAAGCCCACATTTTAAAAGTAAGGGATCATTAGAGATTTGGAGGCCCCCGCAAAAACTAAAACTCATTTGTAAATTAGTTCAGTTCCTGAATTTGTAAATTAGTTTCTATGTTCCTATCCAACTATTTACCAGAAACTATAAAAATATTTATTCTGAGGAAGATCACATCAAAAGACTCCACAGCTTTTCGTATAAAACTTATGTCATTCAATTAAAAACAACCAGACAAGCCTTCTATTTTCTGCTATGATGCTATAAATGAAATCAATTTTGCCCCCCCACTGTTAAACAACTAGAAAACAGGTTCAAGTATGTGGAAGAGTTGTCTTTAATTATTGGGCAAAAGCAACACAGGACTTAGGTCCCTAAGAGAACAGAAGCAAATTTAGGTATACAGAGAAAAGAGCATTGAGAATTATCACAGATTTCTCATTAGAAAAACAGTGAAGAAAGATACAGTGGAAAGATATTTGTAGTGGGTTGGAAGAGACAAAACAAAGCTATTTCCTAATAGAATTCTCTAATTCTATACCCAGATTTACAAAAATATTTTTTCAGACAAACAAAATTTGATACAATTTGTTGCCAGCAAACCTGAACTATAAGAAATATTAAAAGAATTTCCTCATAATAAAGAAAAATGAGGCACATAAAAAATTGAATTTACAAAGGAAAAAGAGCATATGGAATGGTAAACTATGTGCATAAATATAAAATAAATTTAAATCTTAGTTTTAATATCTTTAAAATATAGTTGTTTTAAGTAAAAATAATGTGGGAGTGTTTATAACACTGATATAAGTAAAATGCATAATAACAAAGCATAAAAATCAGGAGAGAGGAAGTCAAATTAACTGTTGTCAGATCCTTACATTACCCATGAAACAGAATATTATCTGAAGGTATCAGAAAAAACACAGAAGTATATCCATTAGCAATAGAAAACATTTAGATTTCAACATAGAATTAAAACCTATAAAAAATAATCAAATATTAACTCTACAACTGAAAAATAAGAAAGTGATAAAGAAGTATAGATTAAAGAGAGTTTTAGAAAGATTATGTGATCTGTATTATAAATCAGTAGAAAATAGAAAGTATCGACATATTTCTGTGAGAAGCGAAAAAAATCTAACAAGTTCAGATAAGAATGTAGTATGCAAATTGTTTTATGTTTGAAAAGGATAAAGTCTAAAAAGAACTGATGACAAAGTAGTAAACAAATATAATATAAACCTAAAGAGACTAAAAGGAATGAAATAATGAAGAATAGGTCAGAAATCAATTAATAGAAAACAAACTTATAATTGAGAAAATAGGCAGAGACATAAATTGATTCCTTAAGAAGACAGATTAAATTAACAAATAACCCTTAGACTGGTTTGTGTGGTATGTGTGTATGTAAGAGAAAGAAAGAGAGAGGTATTGACAATAATATCAGGAATGAAAAAGAGGAAATATCTACTGATTCTAGTTGTTTACTTATATAAAAAGGTAATTCTAGGATATTATAAAGAAACTGATGCAAATATATGTGAAAATTTAGGTAAAATGGACAAATTCACAGGAAAATGCAATATGCCAAAACTTGACAAAAAAGTAGAGAGTTTGTGCAATTCCTTATTAAATAAATCAAATATTGCATTACAGTCTTCTTACAATGAAAACTCCAGGTCAAATGACTTCAGCATAGAATTGTTTTATCTTTCTAAGGAAGAATCATCCTAATCCTAAATAAACTTCCAGAGAGTGAAAATGAAAAAACACCGTGATCCAAACTGTTAAGTGAGGACAGCATAACTTTCCAGCAAAACCTAATGAGGATATTAAAGGAAGAGAAACTTCAGGCCAGTTTTCTTCATCATAAATATTAAGTACAAGAATTGCTAAAAGAAAAAAAATAACATATTTAATCTAGAGACCTATACAAAGGAGAATATATCATCATTGATTTGGGTTTATACAAGGATCCCAAGGATATATAACATTCAAAAACCAATTTATATCATCACATTTATAAAGAGAATATTATCTTCATTTCAACAGATACAGATGAAGCTTTTTATCAAAATCAACTCTCTTCTTGATAAAAATCCTTAGCAAGGTGTAAACAGTAGAAGTTTCCTTTAATTTAATAAAGGATATCTAAAACATAAGGACAGAAATGATAATATCATAGAGTACTTATGAAATATTGAAAGCCTATACACTGAGGTTAAAAGTAATGCAAAGATAATAAAACAACCAGAAAACAATTAACAAAATGGCAGTAGTAAGTTCTTACCTATCAATAATTACTTGAAATGATAACAGATTATATTCTCCAGTTAAAAGACATAGAATGCCTGAATGGTTCAAAAAACAAGAACCAATAATATGCTGCCTATAAGAGACTCACTTTACCTTTAAAGACACACATAGACTGAGAATGAAGGGATGGAAAAAGATATTTCAAGCAAATAAAAACTGCCCCATCCACAAGAAAAGGATAGGTGTACTTATGTCAGACAAGATAGACTTTAGACTAAAAATGGCAAAGAGATAAGAAAGCTAATATATAATGATAAAAGGGTCAATACATCAAGAAGATATAATACTAGTTGTAAATATTTATGCACCATTAGAGCACCTAAATATATAAAGCAAAGACTAAGAGAGCTAAAGGAGAAATAAATAGTAATGCAGTAGTACTTGGGGATGTCAAATACCCAACTCTCAACAATGAATAGATCATCCAGACAGAGAATCAGTAAGGGAAAAGTGGATTTGATAACACTATAGACCAAATGGTCGTAACAGACATATACAGAACATTTTATCCAACATCAGCAGAATACACATTCGTTTCAAGCACACAGGGAACATTTTCTAGGAGAGACCATAGGTTAGTCCACAAAATAAATCTTAGCAAATTCAAGATTGAAATCATACCAAATATCTTCTGTGACCACAATGACATGCAACTAGAAACCAACAGCCAGAGGAAAACTGGACAATTTATGAACAAACTCTCCTAAACAACCAAAGGATCAAGAAGAAATTGAAAGGAAACATAAATTTCTTGATATAAACAAAAATGGAGGCACAACAAACCAGAATTTATGGGATACACCAAAAGAAGTGTTAAGAAGGAAGTTCATAGCAATAAACACTACGTTAATAAAGAAGCAAAAAAGATCACAAATAAACAACCGGTTTCTAGGCCTTAAGGAACTAAAAATAGAAAACAAATTTGATAAAGAGTACTAAAATAAAAACAGAAATGAGAGCAATATCATGGGTATGTATGAAATATTGAAAGCCTGTATACACTGAGGGTAAATATGATGGGAAGACTGCTGCTACCACTCTCTTTGATATTGTGTTGGGTTTCCTACTGTGACCAATAATATGTCAAGAAGACATTTCTCCAAAGAAGAAACACGAAAGGCCAACAGATACATGCAAAGATGTACAACATCACCAATCATCAGGGAAATGCAAATTAAAACCACAATAAGATAACACTTCACACCTGTTAGAATGGCTATCATCAAACAGACGAGATAACAAATACTGGCCTAGATGTGGAGAAAAGAGAACCTTCATGCACTGTTGGTGGGTTGTCATTTGGTGCAGCCACTATAGAAAACAGTATGGAGGATCCTCAAAAAATTAAAAATAGAACTACCATCTGATCCAGCAATTCCCCTTCTGGGAATATATCGAAAGGAAAGAAAAACAAAAACTCAAAAAAGGTGTCTGCATCCCTGTGTTCATAGTAGCATTATTTAAAATAATGAAAATAAGAAAACAACCTAAGAGACCACTGATGAATGAATGGATAATTTCTGTTGTGTGTGTATGTGTGTGTGTGTGCATATATATATATATATATATATTGAAGGCATTATACTAAGTGAAATAAGACAAAGACAAATACCATATGATTTCACTTATATATGGAAGCTAAAAAAAACCCAGAAAAAAACAGCCAAATGAATAGAAAAAGAGATCAGATTTATAGTTACCAGAGATGAAGGATTGGGGGAGGGGGAGTTGGAGGAATTTAATCAAAAGGTATTAGCTTCTAGTTATAGTATAAATAATTATTAGGGACACAATATATACAGTGTGATGACTATAACTAACACTGCTGTTCAATATATAGAAAAGTATTAAGAGTTAATTCTAAGAGTTCTCATCATGGGGAGAACTTTTTTTTCCTTTTTTTCATTATTTCTTTTTTTTATAGTATCTACTTGGGGGAAACAGATGTTAGTTGAACCTATTGTGATAATCATTTCACAATATATGTAAATCAAAGTATCATGCTATACACTTTGAATTGACACAGTGGTGTACGCCAATTTCTCAATAAAACTGGAGGAAAAAGAAACTCCTATATAAGATATATTAATAAATAAGGAAATAAAATTGTCATTATTTGAAGAAAACCTGTTTTTATATTTGGAAAATCCCAAAGATTAAAACTTTTTGGGATCAGTTAAGTTTATTTAGTCAGGTTATCTGATAAAAGGCCAACATACAGTGATTAATTGCATATCAGCAACAATTAGAAAATTAATTTTAAAAATATCATTTTCATTAGCATAAATCATCACTATCCTAGGATTAAATCTAATAATATAATTTCAAACCTTTTACACAGAACACATTATTGATGAAATTAATGAACCAAATAAATGGAGGGAACAATATGTTTGTTGTAGAAGATTCTTTATGGTTAATGTATCAGTTTTTTCCATATAATTTATAGTTAGTTTATTCCCAACGAGAACCTTAGCAGTTATTTTTGGGGGAAATTTGAAAATTTTATTTTAAAATTTACATGGAAATTCAAAAAGCCAAAAGAATAGAGTTGAGGGGAATTTAACACCACATACTAAGAGAGTCTAATAAAGACAGTGTCTTATTGGTACAAAAAGAACAAATAGGTTATTGGAACAAAATAAGTAGTGCAAATAATGATAAAGGAGACATAAAAGTGCTATAGAGGAAGAATGTTCCTTTTAATATATGTTGCTGAGTCAATTGGGTATCCAGATGATATAAAATGTTTTGTATAAAATATATTCATACCATAAACAATCAGTTGTGAGGGCATTGTTGATTGAAATGTGAAATATGAAACAACATGCCTTCTAGAAAGCATTGTCTAATAGAAGCATGTGAACCACATACATAATTGATTTTATCATATATTTACTTAATGCCATCTACCCATGATAATATCACTTCAACATATACTCAATTAAAAAAAGATCTATGTTGCATTCTTATTTTCAAACAAATTATTCAAATCTGGTGTATATTTTATATGTATAGCATATGTTAACTTTGATTAGTCATATTTCAAGTGCTCAAAAACTTATGTGATTCATAGCTACTGTATTGAGTGGAGCAACTCTAGAAGACAACAAGCAACAAAATCTTCATGATCTTTGGTAGGTATAGGTCTTTTCAATAATCACAAAGATCCTTGAATATAAATAAAAAGAGTATCTTAAATATAAGAACTTCTGTTTGTCACATACATTACTAAAGTAAAAAGCAAGCCTCAAAGTAGAAGATAACATATATTTTATTAATATAATTTAACATACTGTATTTTAATTCTACACACATATTTCAGGGTTCCTCAACCTTGGCACTATTGACGTTTTAGACCAGATATTCTTTGTAGTTGGTGCGCTATACTCTGTTGTAGGGGTTAGCATTATGCTTGGCCTCTGCCCACTGAATGATGTCTACATGTCTCCAGTTGTGCAAAACAAAAATGTCTCCAGACATTACCCAATGTCCCTGGGATGATTAATCACCCACAACTGGGTGATTACATGATTACATGAACTGGGTGATACATACATGAAGTGCATACAAATCAATAAAATATGACAGATACAACTTAGTATAAAATAGGAATATATTTGAATAAGCACTTCTCAAAAGACTTCCCAATATCCAAAAAGATATTAAAAAGATAAAAATATTCTTAACCTCATCGTTCATTCAGGAAATGCAAACTAAAACCACAGTGTGATATGACTGCACTGTCACCATAATGGCCAATTTACACACAATAACTTATGCACAGTATCATGCAGAGCAGCTGGAAGTCTTACAAACTGCTGGTGGGAGCTTATATTTGTACAATCACTTTGGAAAACTGGTGGTTTCTACTAAAACTGAGCTTTCGTTCCCTATTGCCCAGCAATTCTATACGTAAGTACATATTTCTACAGATATTTTGTACATATGTGCAATGAAACATGACTATAAAGATGTTTATAGCAGCACTGTTTATAATAGTCAACACCTGAAAACAACCCTAATAAATAAAAATAATTGTTACATGGAATACTGTATATATAGCTATGGGAATGAATGAGCTTACAATAACCTGGACTGATTTCACGTTCACACTGTTCAGCAAATAAATCAGACATAATAAAATGTGTATTGTATGATTCCATTAATAAAAGTTTAGATTCAGGTGAATACAAGATCTGGCGATAGAAAGTGTTGTCTTTGCAGATAAGGGAGGAAATGGTGTCTGGGATGCATGGGGCACTCGAGGCATTTAAAGGAGCTGGTAACCATCTGGGGAATGGTTGCTCTGTTGTGTTCACAAATTGTACCCTTATGATTTGGTCATTATTTTTGTTAAAGAAATTTTTTTTTTATTGGGCAGAACTGCTCTAGCATTCTTTTTTTTTTAATAATTTATTTTGGATCATTAAGAAGTAATCCTTTGTAATAAATTATAAATTAATATGTCTATTCTCGACTACTCTAAATATTTATTAAAATATTTTTTAAAAGATACATAGAGTCAGATGAATATCTAGGAAATGAACAAATAGCACTTTTTTTAACGAGTAGACAAAAGCTATAAGATTATTCAGAGATAATATTTCAGAAATGATAACTGATGTATGCCTGACTCGTTTGGATTCACAATCCTTGGAGCCACTGGGATTTCCCAGAATAGCATAGGGCTTTGTAAATGGAAGTGGCACAAGACCTGGGCCACCTACTATCTTCTGTTTTGGGCTGCAGGAGTCCTTTTCCTCCAGCCCAAATCCTTGTGTGTCCATGAAACATGTGTAGGAGAAATATGTTCCTACTCATGAGCATACAAATCTGTAGTATGTTTTTTAAAAAAGAAAACGGAGAAAGCAGTGAATATTCTCAGTATATTTAATGAACTCATATGAACTATTTGGACAAAGTAGTTATCCCCATGAAGCAAACATAGTTTTATTAATAGCAGCACATACAAAAACTTTTTATGAAAATCTTTTAATCTTTCAAGATGACTTTGGTCTTCAGAAGTCTGGAGTTTATGGGAAAAGAGCTTAATGCAAGCTTAACTGGAAAATTAAACACACTATTGACTTTGTAAAATATAATATGAAAAATGTTTATAAATTCTTTCAATGTTGCACATGAAGGACTAGTAGTACATTCGCATTAAATATAAATTGAATGAGTGACAGAATGAATGAATAGTGCATGACTACCAAAATCTAGGTTTGACCTCGGGAGGGCTCCAGTTGTAATAGTTCACATCCTTGTGGGAAGTAGTCCAATTTTCTAAAGAGCAGCTTCCCTTCGTTACAGATGTTTAGATGATATCAATCACTTATTTTCATTTTTACCTTATTAGATAATTGACCCAAAACAAAAACAAATCATAATGAAGCTCTTTGTCATACTAAGACGGGAAAAGGAAGCTTAGACAAGCATTTGAACAGAATTGGATTATGTTTTAAACTTTGTAATCTCCAAAATACCCCTGCAAAGGAAAGCTGACTTTGAAATGGAAATGATTACTGAAATGCACTTCTAAAACCAAAGTTGAAAGAAAATCCCTCTTTAACTTAACTAATTAGCAGCTTCTCCCTTGAGTAATTTATTTGGTGGTTTCTTTAAACTTCAAAGTCACCATTTTAAGGGGACATAACTGATAATATACAAACACTTTATCATATATCAGCCCTTGTTTTAGCACCCAGCACCTAAAAGAACTACAAATATTGGCATAAGTGTAAGAGGTTCTGTTTTTTAAGAGAAAATGCTTTTAATAAAAACACCTCATGTTGATGCAGCTGTTTGCATTTTAAGCACTTTCATGTTTATTTTCTTCTCTTAACCACTGTATTTAGTCACCAGGATTATTATTTCTAATTTTTAGGTAAGGACATAAAGTGTCAGGTAACCTTGGCAAGTTTCTCAAAGTGTTTCTTGCAAATAATTTCTGAGAGAGCCAACTCTAGGAATTGCTCTTTTGATTTCTAGTCCAAAATTAAAGTTTTCTCCAAAATATCATCATTCCTACTTATTTTAATGATACGGTAATATGCTAACATTGTTTATATTTCACTTTAAAAGAATACCATGTTATATAAATAAATAGACTTCAAAGGAATGATCACATACACATAATCCAAATAACTTAACCTGGAGATATTTTCCAATAATACCTTTTTTTTTTCTAGCTGGTATCACTTTTATAAAGAACATCCTAATACATTTGCACACTCTCTAGGCCAGGACTGCCCCAGCTGGGCATACTGTCCCTGGTCAACAGGGAATAGCTACATGGCATGGACTGTGGTCCTACATGGGCAAAGCTTCTGGGTCCATTCTAAGATACAGATACAAATGACTCAAGTTAATACTGATAAATATACTTTATAATCTACAGAACTTTATGTTATTTTGAGTTTTTAAATTGATAAAGTCCTAATATTCATTCATAATTATCAACCCAGATATGATCAGAGTGAAACTGTCATAAGGCTAGACAAATAGGGAATCCTGGACTTTTTGCAATATTGAGAGGCTAACAGGCAGGTATGGGAAAGGGACAGGTTTTGTGCTCTGTGATGGTTATCCTAAGTTGATGGGGACTTCGTTTATTGACCCAATTTTTTTGAGTACCTGCTGTGAGGTAGGTACTCTACCCAGTACTGAAGACATAAAGAATAACACACAGTGTGCCCCATAATTAGCTCATAATCTCCAGGTGGAAACACCCATGTAAAGTCCAATATTTGCAGTTCAATATAACAAGTGGTCTTAATAGAGGTTTATAAAAATGCCATGGGAACCCAAGGGATTAAATCTGCAGCTAAGTACTAGAAATGTGCAAATCTTAATAAGTAGGCAGCATTAGAGTGAAACCTGCAGGATGAGTATGTCTCCGGCAAGAGACAAAGGAGGCTATTCTAGACAGGGAAAATTACTTACATTCTGGTATAGCTTGGGTGTTATTGGAAAGAGTGAGAGGTTGTATGTGGCTGGTACTTTACTTATGCACCAGAGACAATAGTAGTAGACTATGAACCTGGATGTATAAGTTATTGTAAAGATCCACGTATGTAACGGGAAAGAATGATGACTGTCTGTATGTGAAGGAAAACATTAGGAGTTTTGGGGAGAGTTGCTAGATAATAATGTTTTAGGAAAACAACTAGAGGCAATGCAGGATGCACTGCAAAGTAAGATGGAATCTTACTGTTAGGCATGTCAAAGACTATGGTATGAAAATACAATATCTTAAATGCTTTTTACATTTATACCATCATTAAAATGGTGGTCCTTCATCTCAAGATCACCGAGGGCTTTAAGACTTAATGAGAATCGTGGGAGCAGAGGCAACATTATAGAGCCAAGGGCGATAGAGTTTGGTCAATACAAGTATTTACTCTAAATTAGATGTGGACCTAGATCGACTTCTTTCTCTTCTTGTGACTTGTGCAAGTGAGGTAAACTCCCTATGCATGGACTGTTACTTGTAAGATGTGGAAGGTGGTAATAGTGTCTCTATATAACCATCTTGAAGATTAAGTGCATTATTATATGTGAAGTGCTTTAGCTATAATTATTCCACAGTGGTTTTCAACAGGGAATTATTTTGCCTCCCTCCCATGGGCACTTGCAAATGTCTGGTGACATTTTATTTTGGGTTGTCACAACTGGGAGGGAATGCTACTATCATTCTATCATTTAATGGGTAGAAGCTAGGGATGCTCCTAAACAACCCATAATATACAGGACAGATAGCCACCACAAAGAGTTACTTGTTTTAAAATATCATTAGTGCCAAGATTGAGACATCCTGTACTAGAAAATGTGAATTTTTCTGCCTATGTTATTCAAGGGAAATTTTGATCAGTCAGATAGGAAATAAAAGCTTCATTCACAGAATTGTTAGATCCGGGTATAATACTGGGTAAAAAGATGGAAAAGTTCCCAATGCATCGCATCAGTCACAGTTATTTGCTCAAAGCAACAGAATTTTTTTATTGTTTGATCAGAATATACAAAGCTTATAGAATCTCCTAGAAATCTAGGGTCCTGGCCTTGATTGCCTCACAGCCAGGAACAAAGCAGCAAGTTATGATGCATCCAAAAAATCAAAAACAAAACAAAAACATTAAACAACATGTAAAACTTCTACCCCTAACTGCAACTTAGCATGTCTGACACTAGGTACCAACACAGACAGTTCCAGGCACATATTTCCAAAGAACCAGTTGCCTTGGCCTTGTGCCTGGCAGAAGACATAATATCTCTCAGATGACTGCCACTTAACGAGGCTTACTTCCTTTTCCAGGCTTCATGTATGTGCATCTAATCAACAAAACAGAGGTAACATGAGAAATCTAGCTGCAAGGGAATCTTGGAAATTAGATTTTAAGCTGATCTGATCACCTCTAATCTAATCTGTTTACCTTCCATTATAGACAGAAACAATTTCAAATTCCTTCAGTGTACATTTATATCTCAAATGAAGTCTGTTCTTTAACTTATGTTGGGACCCAGAATTTCAGTCTTTAGCTATATGAGGCCTTACTGGTCCTGCCTGTACTCTTCCATTAACTTTTGTCAATAGGCCAGGAAGTATTAAAACATACCTCAGATAACACACCCCTTTGCCTTAATAATAACCAGTAATGACCAGTATTTCAGTCATCAGACTAAACATCTGAATTTTCTTCTCATCCAGAGGCAGTGGGGCTTCTTTTGAATAAAACATTTATTATGGATTGAATCATGGCTCCAAGAGAGAGATTCTGAAGTACTAAACCCCAATACTTCAGAATGTGACCTTATTTGGAAATAGGGTCTTTACAGAGGTAGTCAAGTTAAAGTGAGACTGTTGGTGTGGTCCCTAATCCAATTTGACTGGTGTCCTTATAAAAAGGGGAAATTTAGGCATAAAGACAGACATGTATTGATGGAAAGTAATGTGAAAGACCCAAAGGGAAAAGATGGCCATAAGACTGTTGGGGTGCATCTACAAGCCAAAGAATGACAAAAATTGTTGACACACCAGAAGCTAGAAGAGACGAGAATTTTCTCTTATACTGATAGTATAGAACTGCTTACTCCTTCATTTCAGATTTCTAGCCTCCATAACTATAAGATAAGATATTTCTATTGTTTTAAGCCACTCAGTTTTTGGCACTTTGTTATGGCAACCCTAGGAAATGAATACAACATTTTTCCTTAGATTCCGAGGCCACTGAACCAACAGAACATATAATGAAAATGCAAAGCATTTGTCCCAGATCTATCAATTAAAGTAGTGTTGTCCCATAGAATGGGAGGGTAGGTCACCAATTACACTGTTTAGGAAGTGATGAAAGGGAAGTAAATAGAGACTCTTCTTGAGGAATCTATAAGCTATCTGAGGGCTGTAACCTGGTCTTATTGATCAGTAAATCTGTAGAGGTGTAATAGTACCTACATATGTGAGATGCTCAATACTTTTGCTGAATTAAAAATTGGAAAAGAGAAGATGATAAGTTAAAAGTTTTAATTTTAAGAGTAGCTGAATGTTGGAGGCATTTATTCATGAAAGGAAGGAACCTGTTTAGAGGAAGAAATTATAGATGCAAACAAAAAAAGATAATTAACAAACCATTGTAATGATGTAGACAAAAGCAGCTAGAAACAAAAGCCAGGTAGAAGACATAGCTTCACAAATGTGTCAGGATATTTTTTTCTTTTGATACATGAGAGAAAGATGCATGATACATGAGGTGAAATGCAGATATAATTCTAGAGGTGAAAATGTGGAAGTTGAGAGAGTTCACACAGGTTTGCTTCTAATTTCCTGGTAAAGTAGGGAGCTGGCAGCCTGCCAAGAATAAGTGCACAGGGTGGAGGCATAGGGCTTAAGAAATATGGGCAAGATTTGGAATTGTCACTAAGGGAAATGAGAAAAGTTGTTGATTAGTATTAAGTAAAAGGATTGCTGAACAGAACTGAGGGGCCATCTGAGGTTGAAAATTAAATTTGTAATGGAGGCAATCAGCTCGGTTATGTGATTTTCTCTAACAGCATTTGACAACCTGGGAACAAAAGCAGAGGAAATGGGGTGTTAGGACTGGAGACTGCTGACACTGGTCAGGCAGATGGTCAAAGGGGTGATGAGTGAGAAGGTGTTACCAAGAGTGTATTTGAATGATGCATCATGGGGTCCAGTGTGAGAAAGGAAGGAAGGACTGCCAGGAGGGGCTGATGGAGTTAGAGAATAAAGGAATGGTCAGTCATGGTTTTCAATGAGGTACAACAGTATGTTTATCGGTAATAAGAGATTGAAAGGGGGGAACAAGAGGCTGTGGTCAGATGCAGAATTTCAGAGTTCAAGTTTCTTAAATACAGCATTCATCATTATCAACAAACCTTTACTAAATGGGAAATGAGCAAACAGTCCCAAATTTCTGGGTCAGAGATTCTATTCTATTGCTCATCTTCTTAAAAGAAAATAGAACTAGTGTTTGTGATTTAGGCTAGGAAGCAGAATGGTTTAGTAAATAAAGTTTTAAAATTAGTGGAAAAATAAGGGGAAGAGTAATTCAAACTTCTCCATGTGAATAAAACTGAAAACTTTGTACATCTGCTGTCAAAAGTTTGCTTTATTACCCTAATTTCACCTTTCCAAAATACAAGTTTTTCTTTGGACCTGCTATTTCATAATGCACTTGATTTCCAAAGAATGTCTATTCATTGTCAGAAACAGGGTGTTTTTCTTCCTTCTAAAACAACACAACCTATTTCCTGCTCCTGAATCTTTCTAACTACACACAAATGGTTTTTTAAGACTGATTTCAGTTCCTGATGTAAATTTCTTTATTCCTGTTGTCTGGAATATGTTGTATTTTAGTGTTCTTAAGTAAATTGTATCTTTCTATAAATGAGCATATTTCAAAAATCTAAAAGCAATTAGTGTAGCTGAACAGGTTAAAAAATTGTACTAAGCAAAAATTAACCAGAAATTGGTTACTTACCCTAAAAAGCAGCACTGTGTTTGGAAAATTGTTTAAACAAACTTAATGTCACAAGGGTAAAATGTCAGAGTCAGAATCTAGTAGAAACTTAAACCTTAAATATTGAAACGGTCCTATAGTGACCAACTGCATTTGCAGAATAAACTCATTTACCCAGTGGTAGCTGATGCCAGAAACAGTTAAATTCAATCTACATATCTCAGCAACATTTCTCACTGGAGAAAGAAATGTAATTGTCTGCCCAGTTGAATCAATCTGAAACTGCTTCTTCAATCTTCTGTATATTTCTGTTCTGCAAAGTTTAGGAAGGACTTAGGATAATTTGAGAAAGTCCAAAAGAGAACAGAAAGGATCCAAAAAAAAAAAATGAGGGGGAAGGTATATGAATTGAAAAAACTTAACCTGTGCAGTCTCGAAAAGAGAAAACTGAAGTGAGCCATGTTCACAATCTATAAATAATACCTCCTGGGTAATAATATAATGAAAGAAGGGAATTATTCATAGTCTCTGAAGACACAAGGACAAAGAGCAGTGACTGGAAGCTAAAGAAAGCAAAATATAGGTTAGATATTAGGAACATGATATGAAAGTGAGCCTATTCCTATTAGGCCAATGTGAATACAACTTCTTTTGTCCTACAGCACATAATAATTACTTGAGGGATTAAACAGTTTACCAGAAACCTTACTTTTTTTTTAAATTTATAAATGTCTTCACATCACTGTTAGAGCTTCTCAAACAACTTTAACCTGAAAATTCACCAGTAGAAAAACTCCCACTTGCAACTGAAAAAATAAACACATTAACAAATTACCCAAATAAATGGAAAAAATACGAAAGTAATTTTGAGTGATACAAGCAAATTTTTAACTCACATCAAAAATATGTCATCCACGTTGCATATGAAACATATGAAACATATGAAAGCTACAAACACAACACTTGGAAGATGCTCTAAGAAAACAATTGAACTCTGCCTTATACCATATGAGCTAATTAAAGTATAAAAAAATAGTTTCTTTAATAGATGAATGTATTTTGGAAAAAATTCTGGGGAAGGACTATAAAATGGAGAAGATAGCACTGAAGTAAAGGGAGTAGATCTGAAATCAAAGAAATCTGGACCTGTGTCCCTATTCCAGTACATGCTCTGCAGCCTGGGGCTTAAGCTCACTCTGTCTCAATATCTCCACTGTAAAATGGGGATGTAAACCACAGAGTTGTGACTATTAAATTCCATAAGATTATGTATGTAAAATGCTCTGCCTGGTAGCTGATAGTATTCAATGAATTGTCATTCCTGGAATGAGTGTGCTGGGAAAAGTTTAGAGGGATAAGCAGTGGATAGTCATAAGCAATGAACACACATGGCAGTATGATTAGCTACCAGACAAACTCCATTTTCTCCTTCAACTCCTTCCATTTCCTCTTCCCTTAGTCATTCATTTGTATTCTGTAGGCAAATCTAATTGTTAAGTGGGAACCATCTGTTTGGCAGAAAAATCTCTATCAATGGAAAAATCCATCAGAATCCCTTCAAAATTTGCCTACTAAGTAAAGCAAAATAAAAGTAAAGTTTCACATAGGAGAATGTACTTTAGATTAATCACATTTAATTTTGATAATATATGGCTTGGTGTTCTTAAGGTCAATGTTAAAGTTGCTAATCATGGAATCAGCTAAAACTGAGAAGTAAATAAGGCATTGAAATAATAAAATAATACAGGTGTATTTAGAGTATATGGCATATTTTATTTAAAGCAGAGATAACTGCAGACTTATTGCATAAAACAGGGTGATATTATAGCAAGAATCACTTAAAGGAACTTCTGGTTGAAATGGATGCCTTAGAACAGGATTAAGATTTCTTTTGATCTATAATGATCCCTTAATTTGCACTTTGCTTGAATTGCCTTTCTGTAGTCATGTCATCCTTCTTACTTACCAGAAACAAGCCCCATAGACAGGCAGACAAGAAACAAATTGCTTCAAAATTTGGTTAAAATTCATTATTCCTACCAAAAATAGAATTTCAGGTCTAAAAATTTGTTTAGTAAACACATCAAAGGTTATCTTTTAAAATTTATGATTTTATTATATATTCATTTTAAATGTTAGCATTGCTTTGGGTTTAATCCTAAGAAGTATTTTTAGAAATACATGTCAGAAAGTAGAAAATACAAGAACATTAAATAAGGAAAGTAAAAGAAAAGCATAGAATTGTATCTCTATGACTATCATTGGAAAAATCTGCTTAAACAAGAAGCAAGAATAAATCACAAGAAGAAAAATAAGTAGATTTAATTACAAAATTAGTAATTTCTATTTAGCAAAGGAGACAATTGATACAGTTACCAGAAACAAGGATCTCCTGCAAAATGACAAATTAATACAAGAAACTCACCATAACAATGAGATTATTAAATGACAGATAATTTGTAGACTGGAAAACCAAATAGCTAAGAAGTATTTAATGATACTCAAAATTAAAGCAGCAAAAAAATATTACTTATTGACCAATAGTTGAATAATGGGTAAAAACAAATGCTATCAGAGATGTGGAAACTCCAGAGGACAAGACTCTAGACTAAAGTAGGCAGTGGAGGGTATCTGACACCTCTCTGTTACATTAGTTGCATGAAGTCCACATTCAATGCATGAAGTCTCTATGACTACAAAATTTCACTTAGAATATATCTCAGAGATTTCTTTATATTATGTCATGAGGGGAGACTCAGGAGGAGACTCATTCATTACTGCTTTTCTTGGGGTAGTACACAATTGTATACATCCTGTTGTCCATTTCAGGGGGAATACTATGTAAGGAAGAGAAGTAAATGACTAGTTAGACACCAGAAAAATGAATAAACCATAAGAAACATAGTAATGAATATAAAAAAGAAAGACAAATTTATAGCACAATAAAATTATTCAAATCGAAACACATGTAAAACAGTTCCACATGCTGTACATCTGTACACCTGTATAACAGTACAGACAAATTAAAGGATTTATGATAAAGACATTCGACTTATCTTTGTGGGGAATGTGAATAAGTGAAGGATGGGAAAAAGGAAAGGAATGCATAAATTAATAAGAGAGGGCTTTGCATAGCCAAATGGCAGTGTGTTTCAGGAAATGAGTGAAATTATCAACAGTTATTAACTCTATTTTCAACCACGGAGGCACCCCCAAAACAAAGCAAAACAAAACAAAACAAAAAGCAAGTGAAGTAAACCAGATACAATGTATATTAAATTTGTATTTCTATTTCATAATTATTCTGTGCAAAGTTTCATTATAATAACCTTTAGATGTAGCACAGTATGCCAAAATTGACAATAATATAAAACAACAGAAACTTTAGGAAATGAGAAATGCTGAAGCTAGTTTGAACTTTGAAAAAGTATGCTGGCCACTTTATACCCAACTCTCAATGGCACCATTTCTCTGTCAATTGCCACTTTCCTCTGCTCCTTCCCTCCACCCCAATTGTCTCCTTAACTGGAGTGAGATTCTGGCAGCCAAATCATACCCAGGTTGGTCAACAGGAAACTATCTCCCATCGAATGGGAATTGGGATTCAGAGACAAGGGCATCTACTTATTCAGGAACTGAGGAGATGTGACCTGAGGAACTTTTCAAGGGTCATATTCTGACTGCTTGTGTACAGAAAGGCGATAAAAAGCCAGTCTCTGCCCAGCGAGGAAAGGTGTGCAAAAAGAGAAAGTGGGGGGAAATACTGTTTGGTTCTTCTGAAATATCTGAAGGAGATAAAAAAGGTCACATTAACACATTTACATACCATTTGTCTATGTGTTTACTTCCACATGTATGAAAAAGCTAAATAGAAGAGCAAATATGATATGCCACTCGTACATTTAAATAAGAGAAATTTCGTTTCCAGAAGAAAAACACTCACATTTGAGCGTGTATAAACAAAAGCTATTTTTAGACTTTTAAAACCACATTATATAGATGACTTGCTTCTTCTAAACCATCGCATTATTGACCCACTTGCCCTACCTGGGGGACTCCCTCCTTCCCACAAGTAGTTTTCCTTGCCATATTATTGTTGCCCATTGGTAAATAATGTGGCCATACAAAAATACATGTTGGCATTTTTTGTTTTTATATTAAAAATTTTCTCTCTGTACTTAAATTTTTATCTTACAGTATCTTTTTTATTCTATTCTATGTGTTTATTTCCATATTAGGTTGCTTTTACAGAATTTTTTGTTTGCATTATGTAGTATTCTGGGGGAGAATTATATAACATTATACACATGTATGAACAAATAAATCTCTTTTGTAAACAGGAAACTTAATTAAGGAGAACTACATGGCTAAAATGAAGTTTGTGACTGGGGGATATAGCTCTTTGCTATGTACATTCTAGAGAAACAAAGAAATGAAGTATTTTTTGGGGGGGTTGGTTTTTTTTATCAAGATATAGTTGATATATGCTCTACTGAAGGTTTCACAAGAAAAACAATGTGTTTACTACATTCACCCTTATTATCGAGTCCCCACCCATATCCATTGTAGTCACTGTCCATCAGTGTAGTAAGATGACACATAGTCACTACTTGTCTTCTCTGTGCTACACAGACTTCCCTGTGACCCCACACACACCATGTGCACTAATCAGGATACCTAACAATCACCTTCTCTCTCCCTCCCCACCCATTATCCCCCACCCCTCCCCTTTGGTAACCACAAGTCCCTTCTTGGAGTCTGTGAGTCTGCTGCTGTTTTGTTCCTTCAGTTTTGCTTCGTTGTCATACTCCACAATTGAGGGAAATCATTTGGTATTTGTCTTTCTTTGCCTGACTTATTTCACTGAGCATAATATCCTCCAGATCCATCCATGTTGTTGCAAATAGTAGGATTTGCTTTCTTATTAGGGCTAAATAATATTCCGTTGTGTATATGTACCACTTCTTATTTATCCATTCATCTACTGATGGACACTTAGGTTGCTTCCATTTCTTGGCTATTGTAAATAGTGCTGCAATAAACATAGGGGTGCATGTGTCTTTTTGAATCTGAGAACTTCTTTCTTTTGGTTAAATTCCTAGGAGTGAGATTCTTGGGTCAAATGGTATTTCTATTTTGAGTTTTTTGAGGAACCTCCATATTGCTTTCCACAATGGTTGAACTAGTTTACATTCCTACCAGCAGTGTAGGAGGGTTCCCATTTCTCCATATCCTCACCAGCATTTGTTGTTCCTAATCTTTTCGACGTTGGCCATCCTAACTGGTGTGAGGTGATATCTTATTGTGGTTTTAATTTGCATTTCCCTGATAATTAGCGATGTGGAGCACCTTTTCATGTGCCTGTTGGCCATCTGAATTTTTTCTTTGGAAAAGTGTCTGTTCAGATCCACTGCTCATTTTTTAAAATGTTTATTTGTTTTTTGGGTGTTGAGGCATGTGAGTTCTTTATACATTTTAGATGTTAACCCCCTGTCGGATATGTCACTTACAAATATATTCCCCCACACTATGGAATGCCATTTTGTTCTGATGATGGTGTCTTTTGCTGTACAGAAGCTTTTTAGTTTGATGTAGTCCCATTTGTACATTTTTGCTTTTGTTTTCCTTGCCTGAGGAGATGCGTTCAGGAAAAAGTTGCTCATGTTTATATTTAAGAGATTTTTGCCTATGTTTTCTTCTAAGAGTTTTATGGTTTCATGACTTACATTCAGGTCTTTGATCCATTTCAAGTTTAATTTTGTATATGGGGATAGACAATGATCCAGTTTCATTCTCTTGCATGTAGCTGTCCAGTTTTGCCAACATTAGTTGTTGAAGAGACTGTCATTTCCCCATTGTATGTCCATGGCTCCTTTATCATATATTAATTGACCATATATTCTTGGGTTATTATGAGGGCTCTCTAGTCTGTTCCATTGGTCTATGGGTCTGTTCCTGTTCCAGTACCAAATTGTCTTGATTACTGTGGCTTTGTAGTAGAGCTCGAAGTCAGGGAGCATAATCACCCCACTTTATTCTTCCTTCTCAGGATTACTTTGACTATCCGGGATCTTTTGTGGTTCCATATAAATTTTAGAACTATTTGATCTAGTTCATTGAAGAATGCTGTCGGTGTTTTGATAGGGATTGCACTGAATCAGTAGATTGCTTTAGGCAGGATGGCCATTTTGACAATATTAATTCTTCCTAACCATGAGCAGGGGATGTTTTTCCATTTATTGATATTTTGTTTAATTTCTTTCATGAGTGTCTTATAGTATTCAGAGTATAGGTCTTTCACTTCCTAGGTTAGGTTTATTCCTAGGTAATTTATTCTTTTTGATGGAATTGTTTTCCTGATTTCTTTTTCTGCTAGTTCATCGTTAGTGTATAGGAATGCAACAAATTTCTGTGTATTAATTTTGTATCCCACAACTTTGCTGAATTCAGATATTAGATCTAGTAGTTTTGGAGTGGATTCTTTAGGGTTTTTTATGTACAATATCATGTCATCTGCAAACAGGGACAGTTTCACTTCTTCCTTGCCAATCTGTATGCTTTTTATTTCTTTGTGTTGTCTGATTGCTGTGACTAGGACCTGCAGAACTATGTTGAATAAAAGTGGGGAGAGTGGGCATCCTTGCCTTCTTCCTGATCTTAAAGGAAAAGCTTTCTAGCTTCTCGCTGTTAAGTATAATGTTGGCTGTGGGTTTGTCATATATGGCCTTTATTATGTTGAGGTACTTGCCCTCTATGCCATTTTGCTGAGAGTTTTTATCATGAATGGATGTCGAATTCTGTTCAATGCTTTTTCAGCATCTACGCAGATGATCGTGTGGTTTATGTCCTTCTTTTCATTGAAGTGGTGGATGATGCTGATTGATTTTGGAATGTTGTATCATCCTTGCATCCCTGGAATAAATCCTACCTAATCATGATGGATTATCTTTTTGATGTATTTTTTAATTTGATTTGCTAATATTTTTTGAGTACATCTATGTTTATCAGGGATATTGGTCTGTAATTTTCTTTTTTTGTGGTGTCTCTGCCTGGTTTTGGTATTAGAGTGATGCTGGCCTCATAGAATGAGTTTGAGAGTATTGCCTCCTCTTCCACTTTTTGGAAAACGTTAAGGAGGATGGGTATTAGGTCTTCACTAAATGTTTGATAAAATTCAGCAGTGAAACCACCTGGTTCAGGGATTTTGTTTTTAGGTGGTTTTTTAATTACCAATTCAGTTTCATTGCTGGTAATTGGTCTTTTCAGATTTTCTGTTTCTTCCTGGGTAAGCCTTGGAAGATTTTATTTTTCTAAAAAGTTGTCAATTTCTTCTAGGTTATCCTGTTTGTTACCATATCATTTTTCATAGTATTCTTTAATAATTCTTTGTATTTCTGTGGTGTCCATAGTGATTTTTCCTTTCTCATTTCTGATTCTGCTTATGTTTGTAGACTTTCTTTTTTTCTTGATAAGTCTGTCTAGGGGTTCTTCTACTTTGTTTATTTTCTCAAAGAACCAGCTCCTGCTTTCATTGATTCTTTCTATTGTTTTATTCTTCTCAATTTTATTTATTTCAGCTCTAATCTTTATTATGTCCCTCCTTCTACTGACTTTGGGTCTCATTTGTTCTTCTTTTTCTAGTTTCATTAATTGTGAATATAGACTTTTCACATGGGATTGTTCTTCTTTCCTGAGGTGGGCCTGTATTGCAATATACTTCCCTCTTAGCATGGCCTTCACAGCATCCCACAGATTTTGCAGGGATGAATTATTGTTGTCATTTGTCTCCATATATTGCTTGATCTCTGTTTTTATTTGATCATTGATCCATTGATTATTTAGGAGCATGTTATTAAGCTTCCATTTGTTTGTGGGCTTTTTTGTTTTCTTTGTGTAATTTATTTCTAGTTTCATATCTTTGTGATCTAAGAAGCTGGTTGGTACAGTTTCAATTTTTTGAATTTACTGATGGTCTTTTTGTGGCCTAGTATGCAATCTATTCTTGAAAATGTTCCACGTGCACTGGAGAAGAATGTGTATCCTGTTGCTTTTGGATGGAGTGTTCTGTAGATGCCCATTAAGTCCATCTGTTCTAATATGTTGTTCATTGCCATTGTCTGCTTACTTACTTTCTGTCTGGTTGATCTGTCCATTGGAGTGAGTGGTGTGTTGAAGTATCCTAAAATGAATGCATTGCATTCTATTTCCCCCTTTAATTCTGTTAGTATTTGTTTCACATATGTAGGTGATCCTGTGTTGGGTGCATAGGTATTTATAATAGTTATATTCTCTTGTTGGACTGACCCCTTTATCATTATGTAATGTCCTTCTTTGTCTCTTGTGACTTTCTTTTTTTTTTAAGTCCATTTTGTTTGATACAAGTCCTGTAACTCCTGATTTTTTTCTCCCTGTTAGTTGCATGAAATATCTCTTTCCATCCCTTTACTTTCAGTCTGTATGTCTTTGTGTTTGAAGTGAGTCTCTTGTAGGCAGCATATAAATGGGTCTTGTTTTTTTATCCATTCTGTGACTCTAATTTAGGGTGATTATCGATAGATATGTACTTATTGCCATTGCAGGCTTTACATTCGTGGTTACCAAAGGTTCAAGGGTAATTCCCCTACTATCTAACAGTCTAATTTAACTCACTTCGTTTGCTATTACAAACTCAACCTAAAAGGTTTTTTTTTCTTCTTCCTTCATTCTTTGCATACTATGTATCATATTCTGTACTCTTTATCTATCCCCTGAATAACTTTGCAGGTAGTTGATTTGATTTTGCATCTGCTTAGGAATTAATTGTTCTACTTTCTTTATTGTGGTTTTATTTCTTCTGGTGACAGCTATTTAGCCTTAGGAACACTTCCATCTATAGCAGTCCCTCCAAAATACACTGTAGAGATGGTTTGGGGGAAATAAATTCTCCCAGCTTTTGCTTATCTGGAAATTGTCTAATCCTTCCTTCAAATTTCAATGATAATCTTGCCAGATACTTGGTTTAAGGCCCTTCTGTTTCATTGCATTAAATATATCATGCCACTCCCTTCTGGCCTGTAAGGTTTCTGTTGAGAAGTCTGATGATAGCCTGATGGGTTTTCCTTTGTTTGTGATCGTTTTTCTCTCTCTAGCTGCTTTTAAAAGTCAGTCGTCATACTTGATCTTTGCTATTTTAATTATTATATAATGGGGTTGTCTTCCTTGGGTCCCTTTTGTAAGGAGATCAGTGCACCTCCATAGCCTGAGAGACTATCTCCTTCCACAGATTGGGGAAGTTTTCAGCAATAACCTCCTGAAAGACTCTATCTCTTTTTCTCTCCCTTCTTCTGGTACCCCTGTAATGGAAATACTGTTCCGTTTGGGTTTGTAACACAGTTCTCTCAATATTCTTTCATTCTTAGAGATTCTTTTTTCTCTCTGTGCCGTAGCTTCTTTGTATTCCTCTTTTGTAATTCCTATTCCATTTATCATCTCTTCTACTATACCTAGTCTGCTTTTAAATCCCTCCATTGTATGTTTCATTTCAGATATGAAATTTCTTAATGATCGAATATCTGTCTCAAATTCGTCCCTGAGTTCTTGAATATTTTTCTTTTCCTCCATAAGCATGTTTATAATTTTTATTTTGAACTCTCTTTCAGGAAGATTGATGATTTCAGTTTCACTTGGCACTTTTTCTGGTTTTTGTGGGATTTTTGTTTGAACCAGGTTCCTTTGACATTTTATATTTTTATGTGGTGACCTCTCGTGCCAATGCTCTACTCTCTGGAGCTGCTCAGCTCCTGGAGTGATGTCCATGGTCACAGGGGAGCAACACTGGTGCTTGGTGGGAGGAAAGAGCTGTTTTCTGCTTCCTGGCTGCTGTGCATCTCTCCACTTTCAGAACCAGTGGGCTGAGCCCACAGATGTAAGCCTCTGTGCTTTGCTTTTGTAGCTGCTATAGGCGGGGCTTCTCTCTGGGTGACCTGATGCCAGGGCAGGGACTGCCAGTTTGCTGCTGGTGCCGGCCAGCCAGGAGGAAGGGGCAGCAAGCTGTGTATCATGGAGGGGGGCCTCGGAGCTGTGTAGCCAGCCATGGGGATGGAGTGCTTGAAGCTCCTGAAGGTTCCCAACCTGCTGGGAAGAGTGCACCTGAACAATTTTTTCCACCTGTCCTTTGTCCTGAGCAGCAAACTCTGTGCAGTCCTTGCCCCTTTAGCAGGCCTCTCGCTGTTAGGAAGTCTCTCAGACTGCCCACCTTTCTTTTGTCCCACAGCAGCCAGATTTGGATCCCTTTTTTCCACAAATGGTTGGAATCTCAGTCTCTCAAAGTATTCTGCCTGTCTTAGCTTTCCAACCCCACCAATCACCACAGTACCATGCAATGTAGGTTCGTGCTACCAAAGCAGATCTCCAGGGCTGTGTGTTCAGCATTGTAGGCTTCCACCCCCCTTCCTACTCCGTTTCTCTTCCTTCCTCCTGTGAGCTGGGGTGTGGGAAGGACTTGGGTCCCCTGGATCATGGCTGTGGTATGTTACCCTGTTCTGTGAGGTCTGTTTTTTCTCCAGGTTTATGCAGTCTGGTGCAGCCTTCTTTCCTGATGCTCTTTTAGGATTAGTTGTATTAGTATGTTTTCATATTATATGTGGTTTTGGGAGGAGTTCTCTGTCTCATCTCTCATGCCACCATCTTTAATCCTTATCTCAGAAAGGAGGTTGTTTTTATAGTAAAAGTTTCCGCCCAGCTTCCTGTATAAGTCCATTATGTAAATGAGGGATACAAGCTTGTTTAGTCCTGATTGAGTGATGCAAGTAACATCTGATTGATCGATTCCCAGCCAGTGTTTGTTTTGACAGCAGTAGCAGTTCCATATCAGGGACTGGTTCTGCTTTGGAGAACAGACTTCATTTTCAGGTTCTTCCAAGGACACACAATAGGTGTGTAGCCTCTTGTCGATACATGGCCTTTCAGTTCCATTTTGGGCCACAGTAGTTTATGGAACCCATCTTGTTTTTCTGGCAAAGGGGAATTTTCGGGGAGGCAGAACTCACTTGGTTTTCTTATTTTTCAAACATATGCACGTATGTCCATACATATACTCCACACATCACATGGCAGTAACCCAACTGAAGCATAGTAGGTTGAGTAGAACCACTTTGTATATAGCTGTAGGAAATCCTCAGATAAAAGTTTTTAGGAAATGGTTCAACTGGTTAATTGAATATCTTGGTTGTTAAATCTAACTCAGGATGCTTAAAACATCTTTGTTGAACTGAATCAATGTGGTATTAAGTAGAAATACTTTTTCAAGTCCTTTTCCTTTGAAATTAGCATAGAGAGTATACCATTCTACTTGCTTTTTTATTTGTAACTGTTATAGGAAGAAGATAATTCAAATCTTTAAAAAAATCTTAATTCTTTTAGTAGCCTTATAATCGTATGAACAAAGGGACTAAATCTGTTACCATTTATTCTATCCTGGAATTTTTTATGGTTTGCTTTATTTTAATTACTTTCTAATAAATTCAAAAAGAAAATTATTCAATTGATATTTAATGCTATTCTTTATTAAATGAATGTTGAACCAAAATTTGATTAAAAGACAAATTTTATAATTTGAATTCCAGCTTTTATTTTATTTTTATCAATTTGTTTACCAGCTATCATTATTCCTTGTCTTTTCTCATTTTATTCTTCAGAATGACACTACTGCCCTAATGCTTGTAGTATTTAGCATAAAAGGTAGGTGCATAAAGGGAAAGGTTACTGTGTATTTTAAAATATCTCAATATTTTTTAGAAATGCTAACTTGCTCTTGAAGTTACACATATACAAGCCTTAGGAATTTATTACCTTTCTCTGTTTATTAGGTTTAGGTTTGCTTTGGATTAGTCCAACCTGATAATATATGGATGAATTAACTAAATGTGAACTGTATAGATTACACCGAGAAAGAGATTAAAAACATGCTCTTTATTATTACTGGGTTGAGAGAAGGATGCAGTGCTAATTTAGTAGCAGTTGGATATGCCATACCTCAAAACAAGCTTAATCTAAAAATTTTCTGACACAGACACTCAAGAAAGGACTCTTACTGAGCAGAATTGGTACAGCTGATTTTAAGGTGTGGACTAGGCAGTCACATAGGTAGCAATATTTGAATTTCTACTTTTATTACAATTTCATCTTCTTTCATCCCACAATTTTAACTTGTTTTTAATTTGAGAAACCATTTGCTGTCTTCAAAATTTCCAAATTATTAAGTTTCCCATTTGATGTTTATCTAGAAGTTAAGCTTTATTAGGGACCATGTCTGTACATATTACTGCTCTATGATTACCAACATTAAGATATTTCCTGTCACATAGAAGCCCTCGATACTTGTATGAGTATTTTCTTTTTAAGTAATTGAATAATGAACAATGAATAAAGAATAAACATATTTTAGTCTAATCATTACAATGCTCTGGGCTTTGTAAAAGCAATATATCTAGACAGACAAAAGATATTGCAAACACACTTATTTTATTTCACAAATTTACCAAAAGTAGGTTCTGAATTATGTATAAAGAAAATGTTGATAGAGGAAAAATAAGCAAGAGCTATGGTATTGAACAGGGCTAAATTTTTTTCAACCTATTCCACAGATTTATTAAATATGAAGTCCAAAAAGAACTATGCTTTTAATTAAAAATTCATGCTATTAGCATATGTTTAAAAAATTTAAGGTAGTGATGTCAGATTTGCCTAGTCAATTCACCTGATTACTACTGCAAGAAATATCAGATACCAAGGCTCAGTCTTACCTTGTATTTATTTTGTTATTCCCGATTCCCTTTGTGATATACCCTCAGGCAGGCACATCATTTATTTGTGCATCATCTGCATGAAAAATAGAAACAATGGCTGCATAAGCCTTCAGAAGTTTTCAAAATATAAAAATCACTTTAGTAATAATTACATATATCCATATGTATGAACATATATATATATATATATCATAAGCATGGTATATCTGTTAAGTAAAATTCTATATTATTTATATTAAAAAGTATTCATTGGAATGTATTGTGCTACAGATCAAAGTACACTTATCATGTATTGTTTGTGTAAAACAAAAGACTCCATATGAACAAAAAGGATGGCCCCATTTATTGCAGGTGGATTTAATGTCAAACAATATGACATTGAACATTAGATTTATGGGGCAACTTACATGTGAACTTGAAAAGGAGATCAAATATAGTCATAAAATAAAATATTATATATTTTATTATTTGTAATTACTTAAGATATTGACCAAGAAGAATGCAGATTACTCACTGGTGTCAATTGCTGAACAGACAAAAATAAATAAATATGAGTTAGTGGACAATTTTCAAATTATCAAAATATAAACTTTAGGTTGGAAATAGAGTGCAGGCTTTAAATATATGATACTGTATCTATACAACACTTTTGGTAAACAATGTATTGATGTATAAGGCCACAGGTAGCAGGAACTTGACAGCTGGCTTCCTGTATTTATAATATAGAAAAGCTGCTGATCATATTTCACTTTTTCACCTGTACATGCAAAAACAAGTACTGATTGTCATCCAAAGCAGCATCTTGGAAAAGATAGGTCACTGATTTCCCCCAAGGAAAGGTTTCATTAAAATCCTTCTTTTAAACTCTTACCTTTGGACTCCATTTTGACATAACTGTGCCATACAGTTTGGATCAAAAGTTCTATTTTGATATTGTTAGACTGCTATTCTGACATAATGATGTAATTCATACCTTACAACAATTGTACAGAGGAGAAAATATTCTGGAATTCAACAGTATTAATAAAAGTAGTATCAAAGTATAAATGGTTTACATATGATATACTGCTTATTAAATTTCATCAGTATTATCACTTCTATATATATATTAGTGGTAAAAATTTAAAGTTAAATATATTAGTAAATAAAGACACATTGTATGAATCAATGATAATTATATTTTGACCTCTTGTTGCCTAGGGATTCAAAGATGAGGCTTTCTCAAGGATCTTACAATATAAATGTGAATTGAAGACAAAATAAAATGCTAAATAGCAATATGATTGATACAGAAAAATTCAATATGAAGAAATGGGAAATACAATGTGGATGTATATAACTAATCTGCAAAAGAAAGGGTCAGACCTTTAGCAATAAGCGTTCAGATTTGTCTGGGAGCTGTGACCTACGTTTCACAATAGTAGAAGATAATGAGCTGAGTCTGGAGAAAAGGGTAGTTTGGCTGGGTAGAGAATAGAGGGCTGTCATCTCATGAGACTAGAAAAATATTTCAACATATGAATGATGAGCACTTGCCCAAATGTACTTGTACACACACTTAGGGAAGCATAATGAGCTATGGGAATGAGGCAAGACTTCCTTTTTCTCACTCTGCGTCAAACAATGGGCAAAACCCAGATATCAGTAAGAAGTTGGTGAACACATTTTCTCTATATCTAAGTAAATATAAGATGCTAATATTGTAATTCAAGGTTGTGAAGGAAACAGATGTTCAAACATTTTAGGTTTCAGAAGAACAGATTACATGTAGGCAATTTTTAGTATAAGATGTGTGATTCTTTAACATATATATTCAGTAATAAGGAAAGGAAAAAAGAAAGATATAATAGCAATTACTATTCAGAGCACAAGACTATCCTAGTATTCTTTCTCCTTTCCTTGGTTAATAGTTCAGGATAGGCAGTGATAAAAGCAACCAAAAAAGATAACCTGACCAGAGAAACAGTGACTCTCATTCCTCAGGTAACTTTCCTATTCTTTAAAAGTAACATATTCATTCTATTGATCATAAATAAGAATTTTAACACCTGAACTACATTTATAAAGATTTAAAAATACATAAAATGTTCTAATATAAATTCAACTTTCATTTTAGTAATTCAGGATCCCATCAGAGGGAAATTCCTGGCATATCAGTTTGTCTTTTGATATGTGGAATTTTCTTGACTATTTTGGGTCAAAAGGTCATTAAGTGGGAAATTATTCTGCTAGCCAAAGCAAGCTGACCCACAAGGCAAGGAACCACTGCATTCAAAGCCAAAGGGCATGAAGTTACTCAGAGAGAAATGGAAGAAGTAAGAAAGCAAAGGGATAATAACGGGAGGCCTGTTAAAAAATGGTCAGAACAGTTCCTTTTAGGTAAATAATTTTGTCACTGAAAAAATCTTCCTTCATTTCCTGTGTGACTACAGTGGAACTGAACATTAAATGCAAGGGAAATCCATAGTCAACACATGCAAAGATGCATCCAGAACAAAATGAATAAATTCACATGAGCAATTAGAACAGGTAAAACTAGGTTGTGTTTTTAAAATTGAGAATTTGACTATTTGGGTTAAAATAGTCAATTTTACACGACAAGAAATAAAGACTGAGTTGTATATTAAGGTAGTGAATCTTTGTTAAAACTGATTATAAAGATCACAGCAAAATAGTTTTTGCATCTGTCCAGTTAGTGAAAAGAAAACTGATGATCTAAAAGCACCTGATTAAAAAAAAAAATTAAAAAGTTACATAATTACTCAAGTTGCCATTTATATCCAAAGCAAAACATACTGTATATTTTTATTTTATTAAAATGGACTTTAATTTGTTGGAAATTTAAAATCTTCACTGAAAAAGATAATTTTAAAATCTGTTATTATGGTATAGAAAGACTATTAAATATATGTTTTACCATGGCCCCACCTTAATTACGGTAAAGCTTTTTCATTTTTAGAGTGATTAACTCAAAATTTTGAAGATTATTTATTATAATTTAAAAAGGGGGCAGGACATAAAGCAAAATTAGAAAAGAAAGTGAAATTTGTGAAGACAATTTTAAAGAAAAGGGACATGTAGCTTAACTAAAAACATGACGCATTGCTAAATAAGAAGTCCTCTGAAAAACAGGAAAAATAAAATTGTAATTCAAATGTAGTAAATATACATACATATTACATATGATTTTCTTAGATGTACAAAAAAATAATCTTACTAAAAAATAAGAAAATGGGATTGAAAAGAAAAGCCATCATTGTGATACTTTTTTACATTATTCATTACAACTTTGTAAATTTTATAACTTTCTTGAGAATTAGATTATATCAGTTAATTCTTAGTTTAAATTGATTGTATATTTAAGGTTCATTATGATGTCAGGAAAGTCATGTGATTACAAAAAAATATAAAGCTTCCCCACATAATTTGTGGAGTTCTCCATGTTTTTGTTTTTTCTGTCTTTTCATGTGCAATAATAATCACAGCAAGAACTGTGACTTTTCCTACTTAATAAACTAAATAAAATGCATTGGGCTTCCTGGGCTGTGATGGAGAGTAGGGTGGAATGAGGATTGGAATTCAGTTGAGAATTTTTAAAGCCCAAAGAATAGATTATGCTCCTATTTAATCAAGCTTTGGATTGTAATCGATTTGGGGATCAGAACACAAACTCCTTTGTTGGCTGTTCCATGTGTTTAAGTAGTCTCATGGGAAGAAATCATCAAAGTGTATTCTGTAAATGTGGAATTAACAAGGCAAAACTAAAGACACTTAGGTTTGCATCATAAATTGTGGCTATTGACTAAATTGTCTAGAGAAAGGTCTAGTCTGCTTTTTTGATTATATAAAAATTTAACCTTTTCCATTTCCCAATTTGAAAATGTTGGCTCAGCTTTGTCAAAATACCTACTACCAATCAAATGAAGGTGCAACCTCAATTAAAAAGGAATACTATGACAGACATAGTTCTCATGTATACAAAAATTTAGAATCCAATATGAATGAAATTTCTTTTTAAAAGAAACCTGAGTATTGATGCTAACTTTCTCTACACAGAGGTTTTTTTCTATGTAAAAATAAAGTGATCATGGAAAATTATGCCAATTTGGAGACCTAAGAATTTGAATTTTGAAAAACAAATACTTATAAGGTAGATTTTCTTCGTAAGATGTCACTTTTTAAAAAGTATCAATGCCTTAATCTTATCTTATTTTTACTGAAATAAGAGTGGTTAATACTTCACTGAGATTTGTACAATTTCTACATTTATGTATTTTGACTAGTTTTTCTTACATGCAAATTAACTTTTTGTTCCAGAACAATTTGACTATGATAGTTGTAAATACCAGAAGTGAACTGTCAGTTGGCACTTAGAATCACATTCTAATTGATACTTCAGTGGGGTTACCTATTATTTGACCAAAAATAAAAGCCTCTTAAAATTTGCATTTGAATTAGTATATGAAGAACACAAAAAAACATATTTTAGTGTGTCTATTAGAAAAAAACGAATTTGCTTACATATTCATATGTACTTATTTCTGTAACCTGAGTAGAATAGTTTCATAATGTCACAGTTGTACTGTTAAAATGTCATATAAATTTTAGGTAAGTGAATGATTGAAAATAATTTTAATGTTTATTTTATTTTATTTATTTATTTATTTTGCTACTATTAATATACAGTTACATGAGCAACATTATGGTTACTAGACTCCCCCTATTATCACATCCCCACCACATACCCCAATGCAGTCACTGTCCATCAGTGTAGAAGGATGTTATAGAATCACTACTTGTCTTCTCTGTGTTATACTGCCTTCCCCATATGTCCCCACCCCAGCCCCTCAACCACTACATTATGTGTGAGAATTGTAATAGTCCCTTTTCCCTCTGATCCCTCCCTTCTCATCCATCTTCCCCAGTCCCTTTCCCTTTGGCAACTGTTAATCCATTCTTGGGTTCTCTGAGTCTGCTGCTGTTGTGTTCCTTCAGTTTTTCTTTGTTCTTATACTCCACATATGAGTAAAATCATTCGGTACTTCTCTTTCTCCACCTGGCTTATTTCACTGAGCATAATACCCTCTAGCTCCATCCATGTTGTTGCAAATGGTAGGATTTGTTTTCTTCTTATGGCTGAATAATATTCCATTGTGTATATGTACCACCTCTTCTTTACTGATTCATCTACTGATGGGCACTTAGGTTGCTTGCATTTCTTGGCTATTGTAAATAGTGCTGCGATAAACATAGGGGTACATATGTCTTTTTCAAACTGAGCTGTTGCGTTCTTAGGGTAAATTCCTAGGAATGGGATTCCTGGGTCAAATGGTATTTCTATTTTGAGTTTTTTGAGGAACCTCCATACTGCTTTCCACAATGGTTGTACTAATTTACATGCCCACCAGCAGAGAAGGAGGGTTCCCCTTTCTCCATATCCTCCTCAACATGTGTTGTTTGTCTTTGGATGGCGGCCATCCTAACTGGTGTGAGATGATATCCCATTGTGGTTTTAAATTGCATTTCTCTGATAACTAGTGATTTGGAGCATCTTTTCATGTGCCTGTTGGCCATCTAAATTTCTTCTTTGGAGAAGTGTCTGTTCAGCTCCTCTGTCCATTTTTTAATTGGCTTATGTGCTTTTTGTTTGTTGAGGTACATGAGCTCTTTATATAATTTGGATGTCAACCTTTTATCAGATATGTCATTTATGAATATATTCTCCCATACTGTAGGATATCATTTTGTTCTACTGATGGTATCCCTTGCTGTACAGAAGCTTTTTAGTTTGATATAGTCCCATTCGTTCATTTTTGCTTTTTTTTCCCTAGCCCGGGGAGACATGTTCATGAAGAAGTTGCTCATGTTTATATCCCAGAGATTCTTGCCTATGTATTTTTTAAGAGTTTTATGGTTTCATGACGTACATTTAGGTCTTTAATCCATTTTGAGTTTACTTTGGTGTATGGGGTTAGACAGTAATCCAGTTTCATTCTCTTACATGTAGCTGTCCAGTTTTGCCAACACCAGCTTTTAAAGAAGCTGTCATTTCCCCATTGTATATCCATGGCTCCTTTATTGTATATTAATTGACCATATATGCTTGGGTTTATATCTGGGCTCTCTAGTCTGTTCCACTGGTCTATGGGTCTGTTCTTGTGCCAGTACCAAATTGTCTTAATTACTGTGGCTTTGTAGTAGAGCTTGAAGCCAGGGAGCATAATCCCCCCTGCTTTATTCTTCCTTCTCAGGATTTCTTTGGCTGTTCGGGGTCTTTTGTGGTTCCATATGAATTTTAGAGCTATTTGCACTAGTTCCTTGAAGAATGCTGTTGGTAATTTGATAGGGATTGCATTGAATCTGTAGATTGCTTTAGGCAGGATGGCCATTTTGACAATATTAATTCTTCCTAGCTAAGAGCAAGGGATAAATTTCCATTTATTAGTGTACTCTTTAATTTCTCTTAAAAGTGTCTTGTAGTTTTCAGGGTATAGGTCTTTCACCTCCTTGGTTAGGTTTATTGCTAGGTATTTTATTCTTTTCGATGCAATTGTGAATGGAATTGTTTTCCTGATTTCTCGTTATGCTAGTTCATTGTTAGTGTATAGGAATGCAACAGATTTCTGCGTATTAATTTTGTAGCTCACAACTTTGCTGAATTCAGATATTAGATATAGTAGTTTTGGACTGGATTCTTTAGGGTTTTTTATGTACAATATCATATCATCTGCAAACAAGGATAGTTTGAGTTCTTCCTTGCCGATCTGGATGCCTTTTGTTTCTTTGTGTTGTCTGATTGCCGTTGCTAGGACCTCCAGAACTATGTTGAATAAAAGTGGGGAGCGTGGGCATCCTTGTCTTGCTCCCTATCTTAAAGGAAAAGCTTTCATCTTCTTGCTGTTAAGTATAATGTCGGCTGTGGGTTTGTCATATATGGCCTTTATTATGTTGAGGTAATTTCCCTCTATACCCATTTTGTTGAGAGTTTTTATAATGAAAGGATGTCGAATTTTGTCGAATGCTTTTTCAGCATCTATGGAGATGATCATGTGGTGTTGTCCTTTTGTTGATGTGGTGGATGATGCTGATGGATTTTCGAATGTTGTACCATCCTTGCATCCCTTGGATGAATCCCAGTTGATCATGATGGATCATCTTTTTGATGTATATTTGAATTCAGTTTGCTAATATTTTGTTTAGTATTTTTGCATCTATGTTCATCAGGGATATTGGTCTTTAATTTTCTTTTTTTGTGGTTTCTTAGCTTGGTTTTGGAATTAGAATGATGTTGGCCTTGTAGAATGAGTTTGGGAGTATTCCCTCCTCTTCTTCTTTTTGGAAAACTTTAAGGAGGATGGGTATTAGGTCTTCACTAAATGTTTGATAAAATTCAGCAGTGAAACCCTCTGGTCCAAGGATTTTGTTCTTAGGTAGTTTTCTGATTACCAATTCAATTTCTTTGATGGTAATTGGTCTATTCAGATTTTCTGTTTCTTCCTGGGTCAGCCTTGGAAGGTTGTATTTTTCTAGAAAGTTTTCCATTTCTTGTAGGTTATCCAGTTTGTTAGCATGTAATTTTTCATAGTATTCTCTCATAATTCTTTGTATTTCTGGTATCTGTAGTGATTTTTCCTTTCTCATTTCTGATTCTGTTTATGTGTGTAGAGTTTCTTTTTTTCTTAATAAGTCTGGCTAGGGGTTTATCTATTTTGTTTATTTTCTCAAAGAACCAGCTCCTGCTTTCAGTGATTCTATTGTTTTCTTCTTCTCAATTTTATTTGTTTCTTCTTTAATCTTTATTATGTCCCTCCTTCTATTGATTTTGGGCCTCATCTGTTCTTCCTTTTTCTAGTTTCATTAATTGTGAGTTTAGACTGTTCATTTGGGATTGCTCTTTTTTCCTGAGGTAGGCCTGTATTGCAGTATATTTCCCTCTTAGCATAGCTTCGCAGCATCCCACAGATTTTGTGGTGTTGAATTCTTGTTATCATTTGTCTCCATGTATTGCTTGATCTCTGTTTTTATTCAGTCATTGATCCATTGATTATTTAGGAGCATGTTATTAAGCCTCCATGTGTTTGTGGGCTTTTTCGTTTTCCTTGTGTAATTTATTTCTAGTTTCATACCTTTGTGATCTGAGAAGCTGGTTGATACAATTTCAATCTTTTTGAATTTACCAAGGTTCTTTTTGTCGCCTCATATATGACCTATTCTTGAAAATGTTCCATGTGTACTGGAGAAGAATGTGTATCCTATTGCTTTTGTATGGAGTGTTCTGTAGATGTCCATTAAATCCATCTGTTCTAATATGTGTTCAGTGCCTCTGTCTCTTTACTTATTTTCTGTCTGGTTGATCTGTTCTTTGGAGTGAGTAGTGTGTTGAAGCTCCTAAAATGAATGCATTGCATTCTATTTCCCCCTTTAATTCTGTTAGTACTTGTTTCACATATGTAGGTGATCCTTTGTTGGGTGCATAGATATTTATAATAGTTATATCTTCTTTTTGGTCTGACCCCTTTATCATTATGTAATGTCCTTCTTTGTCTCTTGTGACTTTGTTTTGAAGTCTATTTTGTCTGATACAAGTACTGCAACTCCTGCTTTTTTCTCACTATTAGTTGCATGAAATATCATTTTCCATCCCTTTACTTTTAGTCTGTGTATGTCTTTGAGTTTTAAGTGAGTCTCTTGTAGGCAGCATATAGATGGGTTTTGTGTTTTTATCCATTCAGTAGCTCTATGTCTTTTGATTAGTGCATTCAGACCATTTACATTTAGGGTGATTATGAATAGCTATGTACTTATTGCCATTGCAGGCTTTAGATTTGCAGTTACCAAGGTTCATGGGTAATTCCCTTAGTATCTAATAGTCTAATTTAACTTATTTTGTATATTGTTACAAACTCAACCTAAAGGTTGTTTTATTTTCCTCCTTTTTCTTCCTCCTTCATTCTTTGTATGTTATGAATCATACTCTGTACTCTTTGTCTTCCCTTGAATGACATCTGTTTAGCCTTAGGAATATTTCCATCTATAGGAGTCCCTCCAAAATGCGCTGTAGAGGTGGTTTATGGGAGGCAAATTCTCTCAGCTTTTGCTTATCTGAAATTGTTTAATCCATCGTTCAAATTTAAATGATAACCTTGCTGGGTAGAGTATTCTTGGTTCAAGGCCCTTCTGCTTCATTGCACTAAATATATCATGCTACTCTCTTCTGGCCTGTAAGGTTTCTGTTGAGAAGTCTGATGATAGCTTGATGGGTTTTCCTTTGTATGTGATCTTTTTTCTCTCTCTAGCTGCGTTTAAAAGTCTGTCTTTATCTTTGATCTTTGCCATTTTAATTATTATATGTCTTGATGTTGTCTTCCTTGGGTCCCTTGTGTTGGAGTTCTTTGTACCTCCATGGCCTGAGAGACTATCTCTTTCCCAAGATTGGGGAAGTTTTCAGCAATTACATCCTCAATGACACTTTCTATCCCTTTTTCTCTCTCTTCTTCTTCTGGTACCCCTATAATGCAAATATTGTTGCATTTGGATTGGTCACACAGTTCCCTCAATATTCTTTCATTCTTAGAGATCCTTTTTTCCTTCTGTGTCTCAGCTTCTTTGTATTCCTCTTCTCTAATTTCTATTCCATTTACTTTCTCTTCTACTACATCTAATCTGCTTTTAAATACCTCCATTGTATGTTGTATTTCAGATATGGTATTTCTTAATGATTGAATCTCCATCTTAAATTTGTTCCTGAAGTCTTGAATATTTTTCTGTACCTCCATAAGCATGTTTATAATTTTTTATTTTTAACTCTCTTTCTGGAATATTTGTGAGTTTTGTTTTATTTGACCCTCTTTCTGAGGTTTTTGAGATTTTGGTCTGAACCATGTTCTTTTGTCGTTTCATATTTATGTGTGGTGCCCACTAGTATGCAGAAACTCTAATTTCTGGAGCTGCTCAGCCCCTAGAATGAGGTTGGGGGTTGTAGGGGAGCGGAGCTGGTGTCTTGGGGAGAAAATATCTGTTTCCTTATTCCCATCTGTGGTGCCTATCTCCAGTGTCAGATGCAGTGGGCCAAGCACACACGGGTAATCTGTGCTTTGCGTCTGTAGCTGTTGTAGGTGGGGCCTCCCTGTGGCTGGCCTGATGCCTGCACAGTGACTGCAGGTTTGCAAGCAGGCGCCTGCAGGCCAGTAGGAAGGCCAGGCAGGCTGTGTGTCACAATGGGGGGCCTTGGAGCTGAGTGGGGAGTAGGAGGATGGAGCACCTGAAACTCCTCAAAGTTCCCCACCAGCTGGCAGAGTGCTCCCAGGCAACTTTGTCCAGCTGTCTCTTCTCCCGCACAACAAGCTCCGTGCATACCTCACCCCTTCGGCAGCCCTCTCGCTGCTAGGAAGCCTCTCAGACTCCCTGCCTTTCCTTTAACACAGAGTGACCGGGTGTGGATCTCCTCTTCCACAAATGGCTGGAATGTCAATTTCACAGGCACTCCACCTGTCCGAGCTCCCCAATACCTTGGGCACCACACAGTATAGGATTCTGCTCACAGAGCAGATGTCCAGGGCTAGGTGTCCAGCAATCCCAGGCTTTCACCCACTCCCGTGCTCCGTTTCTCTTCCTCCCGCTGGTGAGCTGGGGTTGGGAAAAGGCTTGGGTCCCACCTGATTAAGACTTTCATACATTACCCTGTTTTTGAGGTCTGCTTTGTTCGTGAGGTCTGTATGTAGTGTGGTTCAGCCTTCTTTCTTGTTGCTATCTGAAGGTTAGTTGTAGTTATTAACTATATTTTTGTACTGTTTGTGGTTTTGGGAGGAGCTCTCTGTCTCACCTCTCATGCTGCCATCTTGAATCTCTAATGTTTATTTTAAGACAAAAAGCAAAAGGCCCTTGACTCATTCTGTAAGTAGGATAACATGATTTATGATATAGAGTAATAAGGCAATTTATTTTGCAAAATTGGGTAAAAACATTCTTGAAATAGAGTATGATTTAGTGTGTTAAGAAGTTTCCATTCAGACTTCTGAGGTGCTGTCTGGAGAACTGACTCTGATCCTAGATCTTGCACATATGAAATTTTAGTTTATCAATTAGCTCAGGGTTTATCAGGGTAAGTGAATGAGGTTAACTGTATTCCACAGGATGAGTTATCAATCTTAGCTCAGGAAAACACTTTCTTACTTTATATAGAACCTTTTGTCTTTTAAAAAAATTTTGGCATCATTAATATACAGTTACATGAGCAACACTGTGGTTACTAGATTTCCCCCTATTATCACGTCCCCACACATACCCCATTACAGTCACTGTCCATTAGTGTAGTAAGATGCTATAGAATCACTACTTGTCTTCTCTGTGTTATACTGCCTTCCCCATTCCCCACCCCCCCCGCTACATTATGTGTGCTAATTGTAATAGCTCTTTTTCTCCCTTATCCCTTCCTTCCCACCCATCTTTCCCAGTCCCTTTTCCTTTGGTAACTGTTAGTCCATTCTTGGGTTCTGTCAGTCTGCTGCTGTTTTGTTCCTTCAATTTTTTCTTTGTTCTTATACTCCACAGATGAGTGAAATCAATTGATGCTTGTCTTTCTCCACCTGGCTTATTTCACTGAGCATAATACCCTCTAGCTCCATCCATGTTGTTGCAAATGGTAAGATTTTTCTTCTTCTTATGGCTGAATAATACTCCATTGTGTATATGTACCACATCTTCCACATCACTAATCATCAGAGAAAAGCAAATTAAAACCACAATGAGATACCACCTCACACCAGTTAGGATGGCCACCATCCAAAACACAAACAACAACAAATGTTGGCAAGGATGTGGAGAAAGGGGAACCCTCCTTCACTGCTGGTGGGAATGCAAATTTGTTGAACCATTGTGGAAAGCAGTATGGAGGTTCCTCAAAAAACTCAAAATAGAAATTCCATTTGTCCCAGGAATTCCACTCATAGGAATTTACCCTAAGAATGCAGCAGCCCAATTTGAAAAAAAACATATGTACCCTTATGTTTATCACAGCACTATTTACAATACCTTTTGTCTTTTAGTGTGTCTTGAAAAGGAAATCAAGGTGCTTGAAATCAGCAAAATATTTGAATATATTAATTTATCTTTAAACAGAATATGCGGACTTATTCCTACTCTACCACAGTGTCCTTGGTGGCATGTAAGACACAACTGGCTCTGGCTATGACAATGATGAACAAGCATTATTTATTTTTGTTCTATATCTTTCCTACTTCACAACCTCGCTGAGCACCCCTCAGTATTACCAGCTTCATGAAGTACACATTTCTAATATCATTTATTATTTTAAGTGGAATACAACTTAGGGTGGCCACATTCTGTTACATCAAGTGAGACATTTAACTAATAAGCTAAATCTAAACAGAATGGACCAGTTACTGGAGAACTTTTATTCCATATATCTCCTATGTGTTCATATTTTGTAACTTCCATCTGTATAAAGTGGTAGTTTCTAACCCCACCCACCCATGAATTTTGTGGAGCATCTCAGTTTTGAAACTGCAGTCTTTTCTCACTAAATCCATAAAAGAAATTGGTATTTTCCAAACTCAGATCCAAGATCACTGGTTTATAACAATGATTTCAGTAATTTTTAGCAAAATGAGAAAAAGAAATTAAGTTTTTTCCTAAGACTAAATGTAACTAACCTATTTTTGGTATTGTGTATCCTCTACTTTATCAAAAATGTTTCTGATAAACATAAATTATAGTAAATATAATTATTTTTTATTAGTGACCTTGCAAAAATAAAATTCTGGCAAATCTACATGATAGTAGCAACACTTTTTTCCTCCTCTTCCTCTTCTTCCAGGAGCCACTATTAGACTAAATAAATTTTTGTATTTTGTTAAAGACTGTTAAGCAGGGCTAACCTAAAGCTTTTGGGATGAGTAGAAAGGGTTCACAAAGACCAACACTGTTGAATACATTGGAATCATTCCCTGGAAGCAGATCTAGGAAATTTAACAGTGCACCCAAAAAGCTTAGCTTAGGCAACTATATATATTTCCATAAGAAAGTGATAGCCGGGTTTGTGTTTGCAGAGTCAAAGAATGAACCTCGCAAGCCCTCAAGGTAGGTAAGGCTTTCTTTTCAGAGAAAGTGAAAGTGCAGAACTCCCAGCACACACTGGAAGAGGCAGGAGCACCAGTGTCTGGGCTGTGTTTAGGGGTATGTATCTCAGGCTTAGCTGAGTTGTCTAATTTCTATTGGTTGTCCCTGCAATGCTGTTCCTTGTTTTGACCAATCTCATTGAAAGTTGTCTGTATCCCTAAATTTGGCATGCGTGTGCAACCCTCAGTGCTAGCAGAGAAAAAAAAAACCTAGACAAACAAGGACAATCCCACCGCAGGCATCCTGTTTTTTTGTACATTCCTGAGGCTCTCAGTAAGCTTCCTGCTTTTGTTCTTTCCTGAGGCCCCTTATCCTGCTAACTAGACAGGGACTGCCCCGTCTTTTCCCTGTCTCAAAAGGAGTTGTGGGAATGAGGAGAGAACCTGGCAAGAAGTTTGTAAAATTTGGGAGGAGGAAAATATAGCAAACTCCTTAACTAGAGTTAATAGAGATCTATACAGGAGTGAATCTGTATAATGGCTTGGTGCTCCAAGGTATCAAAAGCATATTTGCTTAGGAGCTGATAAGCCTAGTAAAAAAAAGAATTCGAAATCTTTCTGCTGCTAATGGCAAGATTGGTTAGAACAAGTGGCACAATTTTAGTAAATTTCTAAAGAATATTTTCTAAATGGTTATTTACTGTAAGTTTTTATTAATACATTTTATATTTTGTCTTTAGCATTGTAGAAATAAAACCAAATTTGCAAAATTTTCTGCTTTTTTAGTGAACTTTTTTCTGTAGCTTAATAGAGATTTCAATTTTCTTGAATATTATACTGGAAAATGTAGTGTATTCTTTCTGGCACACACAGCTTAATGTGTAGTTACTCCATCTTTAAATTATACATCTCTGGAATCTTCATTCTGATGTCAGGGTTCTTGTTTGCGGAGTTGAAGAATGAACTTTGCAAACACTCAAGGTAGGAAAGCAAGGAAGAGGCTTTTATTTAGAGGTAAAGCAAAAGGACAGAGCTCCTGGCTCATGCCTGGAGGAGACAAGAGAGCCCTGGGGTGGTGCATTGTCTAGGGGATTTACAGGCTGTTGAGAGACAAAAGGCTAGGGAGGTACACCTGCTAAATGGTCCCTAAATGTTTATCTTTGAAGAGACATTATTAAGCTTTTTATTAGTCTTCCTGTTTATTTACACGAAATTTACTGCTCTGATTTCCTCCCAGGATAGCAGCTTCCTGATCTGGGAGCATTATCACTCAAGACCGCCTGCTTTGCTCCCAGGTGGGCTGAGTTATTGTCTTTTTGTTAAAGAGTGTGTTAAGAAACTTACTTTTTAACTAATTGGGTTTTAAGATGCAATCTTAGTTTCAAGATGGAATCCTTCCTGTTTTTACTACGTTGTTTTGGGTTTGTTTGCTACATTCCCCAGGTTGCAAATCGTTTGTTTAGGGCTGGAGGAAGAAAAGCAGCAGCACCTTTGTAAAGTCAGTAAAACAAGCTGGGCCCCCCAGCAAGCCAAAGCAAATCCCACAATGGATTATCTTGCTTCATTTTTTCCAGAGGCCTTCACCCTACTCTGTTCTAAGCCCATGGTCCCTGTCTCAATTAAATAATTGACTTTTACCTGGACTGCAGTACTAGCCCTGCCATGTACAGGCTGTGTGATCAAGGGCAAGTCATTGAGCATTCTTCTGAGCCTTTATTTCTTCCTATGTGCAATTTGGATTTAATAGTAAATACTACAAAGGGATCTAATTGGGATTACATGAGATCATTCACATAGTTCTTACGTCAGTATGTATGGCACATGGAAGAGAGTCAACCCAAGTTAATTACTTTTATTAGTAGTTATGGCTTTTTGTATTGTGGAAAAATCTGAGTTAATCTTGTTTTTTACATGATATGTGAGTTCATTTTTCTGCAAGTATGCTTATTACATCTTCATTTCACTCAAAATTACTCTCAGGATGTGTATCTTTTTCTACTAACTTTTTTATAATACTTTACTTCCTTTTGGGTTGTAAGCTCAAGCTGCTTTCAATTTAGAAAAGTTTACTTAATTATATCTTTGCACACTACTTCTTTCTAAGGATCTTCCTTCTTTATCAAACCCTCTATAATACTTCATCTACATCTCTACTTCAAATCTATTGTCCTTAATATTTTTATATCTCTTCTTTTTTCTATTCTTCAGTAGAGTTCATATACCTCCAATATGTGATGAAGATAATTTTTTCAACCCCACTTCAAGCTCCAGTCCCTCTTTAAGTCATCAGGTTTCTTTTCAAGAAGCCTTTAAGCTATTATTACTAAGGTGACAATAGCACCTGATCAGGGGTAAATATTTTTAGGAAAGGAGACATATAACATAGGAGAGTTCCTATAAGGCAGAAATGTAAAGGCCTTACTATAAAAACAAGGCTATTTGGGGATGAGAGGAAGTGTTTTGGCATTCTGGTCTTTGAACTTTTCTATTTTCTTTAGGAAAATATATGAAATTTCTCTCCCATATATAATGTGATAATATATTTGATCGCCCCACTGCTATTTATGTGTGTATTTTTCTTTATTGGTAATTTGTGTCCATTCCATTCAGCCCCTTTCTGTTACTGTGTTAGATATTGGAAGAGCAAATGCCATCTAGAAAAAGAAAGGTATATAATATAGGAGGAGTTCCTGTCACAAGGGAAAAGAAAGGTCTTCAGACATTGGAAAGGGTGGTCAAGGAATGATTAAGGGATTTTACGTTTTGAGAAGGGCTCCTTTTGAGTTCTAAGACACCCCCAAAAAGACACTGAGACTAGGGGCAGTAGATGGTTTGAGAGCTGAAAGAAAAAGGCAGAGAAATCTTGTGCGTTGGCCCAATAGTAGCAAAGAGGGGTGCTACTTTTTGACGAGTAGATCCCCAGTTCCCCGCAGTCTGTACATGGCTACACAAAAATTACTAATACTAAGATTAGACATAGTTTTTTTCCTCCCTAATTTTAGATATGTGATAGCAGAGACACCCTGAAAGATCATCTGGTCTTAGAACAAGGCTATGATCTAAAAATGACTCTGAATTTAGCTGTAGAAGAAAGTTAGTTGATGAACATAAGTCTTAGCTGTCCATGATAGCCAAAAGTAAGGAATAAATAGGAATGGCTCGGTGAGGGATGGGGCGGAGATATAAATAAGTTTTTCTTCATTTTAATATGAGATACTTTACAGGGGCTAGGAGTGACTACAACCATGCAAGTAAAAATATGAGTATACATATAAGGTTTAGGTCAAAATGAACAAAATAATGTTGAAGACCTTATGAAAGCCAGGGTTAGGAATAATTTAATCACAATGCTTCCTAGTTATTTGAATAAAATGAATTTTACTTTAAGTCGGCAATTATACTCCACAAACTCAGAACTTTAAATAGCCTTCTTTTTTAAAATCATGCAATTATTTGCAGTGGAAGAATGACAACTGGATAATTCATTACTATACCTACTCACCATTACAACAAGCTACAACATCATGTGAGGATAACACCTCTCAGTTAAATAAACAGATCAGAAAACCATCTTAGTATCATCATTTTTTTCCAGTTATACAAAAGGTCTTTTTTCTAAACTACCTTAAATTGCATTCTGCATTAATTTCCTACAATAAGATTTTGAGTAGAGGTAGAAGACTCTTCAGATAATGTGAAATACAGATAAGAATTTTATATGTTTTTAAAATTAAATTTTATTGTAAAACTTTTGAAGGTCCTCCAAACATGTTCTGTTTTATAATTTTCACTTTAATTTTGGCAACGAAAATCACAATCATGTGATTTTAGGGGGAGTTAGACTTTTAAAGTTTCAGCTAGAAACTGGGGCAGAGGGTAGGGTAATGAAAAGAAATTAAAGTTAGCCTAAAACTGTTACTTTTAAGAATATTTAAATTAGAATCAAGATTGGGTGAGAATTTTTTGAAATCAGATTATTCATTTCTTTTTTCCTGAACTGTACAATCATCTAACCACAGCAGCGAGACACTAAGGAGTCATCTATCCTCTGTTCTCCCTCCTTTGCTCTCATTTCTAGAAGCACAGCAGATAATACTGCAATTACAGAATGAAGGAAAGTGAGTCCTCTGACACCACTGTCTTTCCCAGTGCTTCCCCGAGTATCAATTCAGGCATTTCCAAGGCAGAGTAGGCTCTCTTAAAAAAGATTCAATGCCGGATAGCCCAGCAACTTTCAAATTCCACATAATCAGGTGCTGTAAATCACACACAAAACAGGTCTCTTACTTTCCTCTTTTCATTATTACCAAAATCCCTTCTATTTTTCTTTCTGTTGCATCTTACCATTTGAGCCTCATTTTTTAGTCATTCTTATCAGCACCATCATCCATAATCAGTAATTAAAGTTCAAATATAGTTGACACTGTGATAAGTGTAGGTAGTGAAGGAGGCAAGAGGGAGATTTCTGTTTCAAAGAGTACACAATTTTAAGCTTAAAGCAGAAAGCCAAGGGCAAATAATTGCAAATATTTTTCTTAAATAATAATGGGATTTAGGACTTCCGGGAAGATGGCGGTGTGAGCAGGGCGGCAGAAATCTCCTCCCAACACTATATTTATCTACGAAAACACAGAAAATACATCTATTCCTAAAAGAGAGATGAGAATACACAGGAAAGCGCACAGCGTGCAGCTAAACCCGAGAGGACTCGGCACCCCAAGAGGCGGTCTTAAAGAGCCCAGCTGACATACGTGGCAACTATCAGTGACCAAATTATACAGCCATGAAAAGACAGAGGAATATGGTTCAGACCAAAATCAACCAGACAACCCCAGAGAGGGAGTCTGAAGGAATGGAAATGCACAGCCTCCCTCAAAAAGAATTTAGAATGAAAGTCATAACCATGCTGATGGACCTACAGAGAAATGTGCAAGAACTGAGGGAGGAAGTGAGGGAACAGAGGAAAGACAATACAGAAATCAGACAAGCGATCGACGGGCTTAACAGCAGAATGGATGAGATGCGAGAGACTGTTAATGGAATAGAAAACAGAGAACAGGAGTACAGAGCAGCTGAGGCAGAGAGAGATAAAAGGATTTCTAGGAATGAAAGAATATTAAGAGAACTGTGTGACCAATCCAAACGGAACAATATTCGCATTATAGGAGTACCAGAGGAAGAAGAGAGAGAAAAAGGGATAGAAAGTGTCTTTGAAGAAATAATTGCTGAAAACTTTCCCTCGCTGGGGAAGGAAGTAGTCTCGCAGTCCACCGAAGCTCATAGATCTCCCAACACAAGGGACCCAAGGAAGACAACACCAAGACACATAATTAAGATGGCAAAGATCAAAGATAAAGACAGGGTATTAAAGGCAGCTAGAGAGAGAGAAAAGATCACCTACAAAGGAAAACCCATCAGACTATCATCAGACTTCTCAACAGAAACCTTACAGGCCAGAAGAGAATGGCATGATATATTTAACGTTATGAAACAGAAGGGCCTTGAACCAAGAATATTGTATCCAGCACGATTATCATTTAAATATGATGGAGGGATTAAACAATTTCCAGATAAACGAAAGTTAAGAGAATTTGCGTCTCATAAACCACCACTACAGGATATCTTAAATGGACTGCTCTAGATGGAAGCACACCTAAGGCTAAAAAGATGTCACCAGAGAAAAAAAAATCATAGCAAGAAAGCAGACCATCCAAATACTAACTAAAGGCAAAGAATAAAACACCTACTATAGAAAGAATGGAGGAGGAGGAATAAGAAGGGAGAGAAATAAAGAAACATCAGGCTGTGTTTACAATAACTTAACAAGAAAGTTAAGTTAGATTGTTAGATAGTAAAGAAGCAACCCTTGAACCCTTGGTAACCACGAATCTAAAGCCAGCAATGGCAATAAGTACATACCTATCAATAATCACCTAAATGTAAATGGACTGAATGCACCAATCAAAAGACACAGAGTAACAGAATGGATAAAAAAGCAAGACCCATCTATATGCTGCCTACAAGAAACTCACCTCAAATCCAAAGATATACACAGACTAAGAGTGAAGGGATGGAAAAAGATATTTCATGCAAACAACA